>JAQIXD010000231.1:0-33205 GCA_034699985.1 Minunthozetes semirufus
TTATTCGAATATTTCTGTTTTTTTATTCAAAAATATCATATATGCTTTCTTGTCTCTTGTCCATTTTTTTAGCCTGTTCTTTCAGTTTTCCCTATTGAAATGCCAGAAAGTCTAGACTTCAAATTTCTAAAGCCTGAGTTATACATCTATTCACAGAAGATGGTATAATTCCTTGTATTGCCCTTTTGTTGGTCACTCTAATTTTTACTGGAAAGAACAAGGAATGAGCAATAAAATTTAAAGTAGCAAGTATCAAAGGATTATGGGGACTTCTGTCAATAGTTGTACATGTACAAGGTTAAATTAGAAGAATCATTGAACACCTATACAGGTATTAATCCAATATCTTTGAGAAATACTTTTTCCATTAATTTCAAACTCCATTTATTAAATGAATTACAAATTATAACACTATTTGAATAAATTTATAGAAAGTTTTTGAACTTTATTTTCCTTTAATTATCAATAATTTACTCATTTTGTGTCACTTTAAAGTATTTCCAACCTCTGCCCTCATAAATACAATGTATAACTTTAAATTTGACCATGGCAATGGCAATGGCAATGGCAATAGCAATGGTTGAACCAGTGATTAGAGTCTAATCAGTGGTTCATCAGTGTCTAATCAGTGTCTAATCTACGGTTGGGCACTTCGAGGCAAGAGTCAGGTCAATTTGATATTTCAAGGGTTGAGAGAAAGTATAAAAGAAACGAATCATTAGTCATTCAAAAATAAAGTAGCCTTAATTAATGTGACACTATTTTTACCTTAACCCTTGAAATATCAAATTGACCTGTCTCTTGCCTCGAAGTGCCCAACCGTAGATTAGACACTGATTAGAGGCAAAATTACTAAGTTTTGATACAAACAATAGTTTGAAATCGTTGTCAATTCATTTCAATTGAATGCTTTCTATGTTTAAGTTAATCGTCAAATAAAATGGAAATCAATTGTCTTCCGATTGAAATATTGATTTTGATTTTCAATTATTTGGATTTCAAGACTCAATTAACTGCTAAAGAAGTCTGTCATTTATGGTATAAACTGATTTGCCAACTATTTAACCAACAAAAGTATGCCCTAATCCACGACACAAATCGCAGAAGACTTCAAGACAGATGTGGTAATTATACTCTGTTTAATCAGTATCACTTCAGAGATGAGATGTCAATGATTAGTTTGACTAATTTCCACTCACGTAAGTCACGTCGTATATCGAGGACAGAAGACTACATCCGCGGAATTCTCCGAAATTACAATAATCTTAAGGCTATTTATTTGTGTTTATTTAATGTAAGCGAACACAACATATATCTACTAAATTGGATCACTTCTTCTTGTGATTCCGATCTGAAGCAATTGACAATTACCTGTCGAAAGCATCTTCGGCTGAGTCACAGAGAATGTGCGCCATTTTGTAAGAAATTTCCGAATTTAAAAGTACTTCAATACGAATCAAATGAATTAATTCTCTGTAGATATGGTTTGAATGTTATCTTAAAGTCTTTGACTAAACTTCAAGTCTTAATATTAATGGATTCTATTCATAGTTATGAGCGAAAAGTGTTTATCGCAGACGTGTCTGACGCCCCCCTTAACTTCAAAGATATGAGTAAATCAATGGCAGTCCTCAAAGTTTCGGGGGTTTTACTCACGTCTGCGGCCATCAGAGAAATGCCTCCAATGAAGTCAATAACTAATTTACATATCTGTGACTTCGATGATCTGCTGACAATTGAATTGATTTCTCAAAAGTTTCCACAACTAAAGAGTTTAACCCTTTCCGCAAGTTTTACCCTATCGTTTCAATCGGATGCTCACTATTTAATGGAAAGCATATCAAAGTTTACTCATTTGTCAAAATTGCATCTTTTCATCGAAACAGAAAACAGAATATTCTCTTACCATTCGTTATCTCAACTGAAGAAATGCTCTAATCTGAGGACACTTCAAATTGAGTCAACAACACTGAACACAGAATGCATTGAAGCCATTGCCAGATCTGTTCCACAACTAAAGAAATTAGACCTGACTTATATTGATTTGGAGCACAACAATGGGAGTATTGCGTGGATAGAAAGACTCCAACACTTGCAATGTCTCAAACTATCGTTCATTACTGAGATAAATGAGAGATCAATTAATAGCATAATAAAAGAGTGCAAACAATTAGAGTATTTGGATTTGTCTCGATCTGATCCCTTGTCTGACAAAACATTTATAACGTGTGTGGAAGCGGCCAAAAGTAATCCTCACAAGAAACTAACCGTTTATTTTCCGCACAGAAGCAAAATTTTTATTGAATCCATAATGAAATCGAGTGCCGCCATCACTATTCCAAACAATCTGATCCTCAAGTTTCCATCCGTTAAATATATTTAATTGTTAAAAGAGTTTAATTCAATTCTTAACCCATTTTTAAAAAATTGTTTCAATCTTTGAATTTCTTTTAATTTTGTTTTTCAATTATTATTATTAAATTTTTAACTAAATTCATTTAATTTGTTTTCAACATTTTGCATATATATATTCTATATCATTGAAGAATATTTTTCTTTATTCAATAAATACTTGATTTTAAAATTGATCTACAAGTAGTAGTAGACATAACTTTGTTTATTAAAGCGGGAAATGATTCTATAGATTCTATAGTATAGAAGATATGAATTTATAATTCTGTCTCAAAAATAGTTCATTTGTTTTAGTTTTTCATTAATTAGTTAAAAATAAAACTAAATTAATGACATTTCAATCACAAACTTATTAATTAGTTTTTTGTTGAATATTTCAATTTGAGTGAAGTCTTGACTAAACAGAAGCCCTTTATTTTGAATAAGTTTTTAAGTTTTCATAAATATTATGTCTTTTAACCCCAAAAGTTGTCCCAAAAGTTAATGAACTTCTGTGAGTTATTCTATTAAAAGTTTGAGCCCTAACAGCCATCCCTTCTTGTATTCTGCGCTCAAGTTAGTCTTTTTATATAAAGAACTTGAAGACAGGGAAGTGACTGAAGTGAAACAAAACAGAATCAGATTTTCACAACAAATTTATGATACAATCGGTTAACACATATTCTCTACAAAATATTATTTTCACTAAATTTTGCTAAAATTACTACAAAATTACTTTTACACGCATTATAGGAATATTCTATAATTTAAGGTTTATATTCAATTTCAAACATAAATCAACAAAAATTCTAAAATATTTTCTTTTCAGTCTTTAATTATATAATAAATTAATCATTTGATTTGTAATTTTTCAATTTAAAATCATTTAATATCAGAATATAGTATTCTGCATACACTGGAAACGATTTGCACACTTGATTGAAATGTTTAAAAAATATAATTAAACCATAAAGAAAGCAGATATCAAAACATTGTTACCAAGGATATACAGAATAAGTAAATTGAAGACAATTAAAAGACTTTCGATAATATTTAACAGATTTTTATTTTAAATTAATTTACATAAACTTTTGATAAATATTGAGAAATAAATAATAAATGAATTTTCAAAATAAGACAATATTTGGGATATTTTTCTATGGAATAATTCGGTCATTTCTATAGGTTTTGACGAAACAAGACTTTGAGAGCAATTAAAGGATTTGACAAAAAGTTATTTATATTTGCGTTCGTCGTGTATAGTGGGTAACCATAACTGTTGTCGAGGAATGTTAAGAGAATTTAATTGGGAATTCAATGGTGAAGACAAGAGTGAGGACCACAAGAGTGGTGGAATGCCATACGAAGAATCACTTGGATTTCGCTTTTCATTGACCTTACTTTCTAAAGGCTCAGACTTAAACACTGGCTTTGCATCTATATCTGCAATAATCAACTCTTCCTCATCGATCGGATCAATATTTCTCTCAGCTTTAGGGGTATCTAAGCACTGGTCATCTCTTTTATCGTTATCCCCGGAACTGATTTTTTGTGATTTTTCAATAACTTTGTGTTCGCTTACATTAACTCCGATTCCTTTCAAAGTTTTCCTATACTTCGCGCGTCTGTTCTTAAACCAGACCTGAATTCTAGCTTCAGGTAAATGAGTCAAAAGCGCTAACCGTTCCCGCGTTGACACATCTGGATATTGTGTCCGACCAAATGTAGATTCAAGAGCTGCCAATTGGTTGTGAGTGAAAGCCGTACGACTTCTCCGTTGTTTTCGCGCGTCAGAAGAAGTGGTGACAGAAGAGGAACCATTCATCAAATTGAAAGTTAAATCTGCTGTCAATCAAATAAATTTGAGATAATCTATAAAAAAGGTATAATTAAGAAATATTTGGCTACCATTCAGAGTAGTTAATGGGCTGTCGTAGGGATTAATCCATCCTCCATTCATACCAACTCCCATATAGTTTTGATAACCGAAGAGTGCAGCGCTTCTGTCCAGTTGGGGAACGGATCCGAATCTTAAAAGATTAGACGAATTGTAGTAAGTATTCATTGGAGTTGTATTGATGCAAGTGTTCGGTGGATGTGCTGACAGTTGGCCTCCAGAAGACTGAGTGACACTGAGATCTGGTGCTGAGCCCTATATATAGATATAAATTGCAATTAAAGCGGAAATTAAAGACTTTGAAATCGAATACAAAGCAAATACTCACGTTGTGTTGTAAATGTTGAAGAGTGTGGTGCTGTTGGTGCTGACCATACATGACTGGTTGTGCTCTTAAAACAATTAAGAGTCGTTAAGAAGAGTGGAATGGATGCAATTGAGAGACAAACACTTCTAAAAAGTATTTTTCTTCTCAAAAGATATTCTTTCGAATGAATGGATATGAAAGAGATGAGTGTCGGCACAGGACTGACGGTCTTCGAGTGTAAGTATCTATCGTTAGGATTGGATTCCAGTGTTTTTAGTCGATATATTGGGCTTTGAATGGTATGAATGGCATAACTGGCATAATATGTGAGTTTGTGAGCGTTTGTCACATCTCTGAGATGTTCACAGCACTGGTAACTGAGTTGAACTCAAAAAGCATTTTAGATTTGTTGGCTATAAATCCTATTATCTTCTGAGTGAGGATTGTGTAGCAAATGTATGCGTATTGTTAATGCTATTCATGGGCTATTTACACGGCTATGATGTGGATGTGGATGTGCTGTAAGTGCTCCTGTGCTGTATGTATACCATCTCCACATACCATATAAACACGCATTTGGCAGAAACAGTGAGAAAAGAAAGCCTCTTATGGACCCGTTTTTGTTTGTTCATTAAACAAATCGCTTTCTCTCCCCCTTTCTATCACTGTTATCACCGGTATCTGTGCTCACAGTCTGTGCCTATCATAGAGTGTTTGCATTTGGAAAAACTCTCAAATCCTTAATCCTTAAATGAGAGCGCATTTAATGCACTCAACACTCCAAAGGATTTCGTATTAATGCAGTCGAGAGACACCCATAAGAATCTATAAGAATCTATAAGAATCTAAAGCACATAAACACCAATTTATCCCAATTTAATGCATTTATAACTATAAGAGTCTAATAACACTCCTATTGCTAGCTATTGCCAGCCTTATTGAAATGATCGCATTCGACACACAGGTGTTAACTCTACTGGAATGCACACTACCATTACACCAGTGCACTACCTGTGCCTTCCCTCAAGTCCTCTAATCTTTCAATTTTCAAATCCATTGTTTTATCCTTTGATCCCCTGTTTCTATAATCCTTAAATTATACCCATTTTTCCCTTAAATATACGGAAATAATCCTAATTTTGAATATAATTGAAATTTAAATCAAATTTTATTTCTATTGAATTCGATTACTTTGAAGTTAATTCTCAGTAATATATATCCAAAACAAAAACTTTCCAAATCACTCAAAATGAACAGACATTTGCCAAAACTTAAAAGTATAGGTTTTTAAACTTTTTTCCATTAAAGACAATAATTTAATTGGAAATGATTACCATTAAAACCAATGGTCTATTAATCCATAATATATTGTATTTTCAGAATTTCTTTGGAAGCGATACAAAGAGTACTAAAAGTATATCCAATGAGTGAGAAATGAACTAATATTTGACCAAAACATTGAACAGATCGGAGAGTATTTACTCACCTGGACTTCACTTCATGTTATATTAGATTTCACGCCAATTGCCTGTCAATGAAGACATAGAGTAGTGATTGACGTTTATCTCTCTCTTAATAAATATTGATTTTCACACTTTTTTCCTTCTTTTTGAAATTACTTTTGAACTTTAGATTGAATCACCTAGTTCAGTTATGTTCAGTTGTGTTTAGCTGAGTTCAGTGTTCAGTTTGCGCCAGTTTGAAACTTGATAATCGGAGTCATGGTTTGAAAGTGAAGAACAATTGTGACCCCAATACAGATGTCAACAGATTTTTTTGGCGAACGGTTCCCAAATCGATTATCATTTAGTTTTTCCTCTCTTTTCGACTATAATTAGAATTCTTAAGAAAATGCGATCGCTTTTCATATTTAAGGCTAACAACTGTTCCGAATCAATTTGATTGCTGATTGGCTCTAATTAACTTAAATGTTTCCTGGTTTAACATTATATACATTTTGCATAGAATCATGTAACTTAATAATAATTATCATGATGAAAGAACTAAAAATTTTAATTTCTAATAAATTGTAGATTAATTAGTTTACTACAAATTGATTTAAACATGGTAAAATTTAATGAGACTAAGAAAAATAATAAATAAAGGAGCAATGACAGTTTAATAATTTATTAATCAGTATTTTACTTTTAAAAAAATGTTTTGATTTGTTTTGAGTTAAATGATAACTTAATCAATTTGATGATTTTTGATGATTTTTGATATATTTGATGTTAAAAACTGTTGCTTCACTGAATTCTAATAGAAAAGAGAACTTCTATTTTCGAGTTTTTATTCTGTTCTCAAGATTTTAATGGATTTTCACTCATCTTTTAAAAGAATATAAGCAAATATAGGAATAAGAAAAATGAGTTAATTTTAAAAATGGATTTCCCGGTTGCTTTCAAAGAGAAATTAAATTCTTTTCATCTTCTTATCATTGAATCCATAAAAAGAGTTTATTCTGTAAAACATTTCTATTTTTGAGTCGAAATCCCATAAAAAGCTCGAAACAAATCCATTTGATATTCACATGAATCCCTTCTCATCCTATTTGCGTAAAATAAACGAAACTTTGGAGTAAATCCTATCGAGAAATGCATTATTCGAGTCTTTCGACGATTGATATTTAGCTCAAATTCATTGGCCTCAGGAATAAGAATAATAAGAAATTCACCGAATATTCTATCGATTTTTGAGACTCCCGTCGATTATCTCTATTTTTTAGTGAGTGTTAAATATAAACCTATGATTTGTGTCCTCTTCTCACCCATTCCCAGATCTAAACACTATTAATAACTTTGGTTTTGATTCTAAATCACAAATAACTTATTCATTGCCCGCATTCTCACTGCTATTGAACTATCAATCAATCGTTAATTCAATTTAAATAAATTTCAATTCAAAAATAATGGCAATATTTTACAAAAGGGTCTCTCCCACCAAATTAAGGATCTCAGTCTGTTTTTAGCTAAGAATAAATAACATTTACCAGTAGTGACAGTAGATGTAAGATCAAGGAAATTGAATCGATCGTATAATCATTAAACTGATGCCAAATTAATATCTAGAACTGCTTAATAAGAATTAAATTAAAACCTCAAGAGATTTATTTGAAGTATTTTTGGCGCTCCTCTGACTGATTCTGTCCTCTTCTCAAAGAAAGGGGTATTCATTGAAAATGCTTTTCACAGAAGATTCGTATATTAAGAGAATTTTAGTTCCTTTACTTTTGAGTAATTACCAGAACATTGACTCATTTGACTCATCCCTAACTTAATGGTAATATTCGGCACTTTTGAAGAAGTTTTTGGAAAATTCAAAAAAAGAAAACAAATTTATTTATGATTTGATTATATGATTGATATTTGAAAATGTATTCGAGATTTGAGATAATTATGGTTTTAACTGAAAATCAAATAAACAAAACTTTTAAAAATATAATTTCAAAAACAGAGAAACAAATAAAACATAAAAATAAATGAAAAGTAAAATAACTATCGATTGAAGTGTCAAACGAGTGATCGTTCGGCAAATTCTCTTAAATCCATTGTTTAATAATAATCTGTGGAACCGCTGACGAAGAAGAGGTCCAAACATATTTACATTACGGACAACACAATTGCCGGCGATTTGCTGCCAAACATATCATTGATTTTGTGTCTCAACTCATCGGCTGATGTCTTAATGTCTTATTTCGTTCTGAAAAATAGAATCCAATTGAGAAATAGAAGAATTATTTGTCCATAATTTTGTTTATTTGATTAGTTTTAAGTTTATTCCGATTATTGTTAATATTCTCGTTTGAATCCTATTCCAGAGTCAGTCAAATAATATCCATTTTTATTCCTCTTAAGCGATTTATCGGCAATTTATCCAATGATTAAATTAAACCGAATCAACGAAAATCCCGATTTTAGTAACTAAACTACTAATTAGTTAATTAATATTAGTTAATGATGAAGGAAAGGGCCTAAAAGGGACGGAAGTTATATAAATTGTGACAAAAATCTAAGAGAAATTCAAAATATAGTGATTTTTTGTTTTATTTATAATCAAAAACTTAATTCAATTCAATTACAACTCTTATTAATAATTTAAAAACAAAATTAATAATAAATAATAGAAAATGAGTGCGAATACGGTATACATTTGCTTTATGCATATATTGTACAGACTTTATAGACTGTATAAAGTGTACTGAACTGTACTGTCCTGTACTGTCCATTTGCACATTTTGGACATATTCTTTATTCTTATATAAAGAATCAATTGTAATGTATTTGATCAAAAGTTACGGTTAGTTTTAAGTAGATGTCCTTACTCTCACAACGCTGGCCCATATAACCATCGGCACACCTATACGTTGGAAACCAAGAATCAATCAGTTAATGAATTCATAGATAAATAGATTTAAATGAATTTTAGGATAATTTGTTTCAAATTTTGCAAATATTTTAGATAATTAAGAATTTGTGTGATTTTTAGCTCTGATTTGATTTTTCAATTAATTTCAAAAACGTATAAATTTTGTCTTTTTTTCAGAACTTTTGTTTTAAATAATTTATAATTAGAGCCAAAGATTATCTGAAAGACGAAGAGATATAAGAATCTTCAGAATGTCTGCGAAAAAATCAGTTTTTTTCATTTAGAGTATAAGAGAAGTGAAGTGAAGTGATGTCTCAAAAGTGAAAATTTGAAACAAAATAAAGAGAAAGATTCAGAGAAATAGTCAGACAGTTATAGTCTATTAACAGTTTCTAAGAGATTGAGATTGGGATAGAGTTGAGGAAAGATATATTGGATGTGCACTCACTGGCAAACGTATTCTCCGACAGCTTCATAGAGAGTACATGTGCCACCATTCAGACAAAATGACGGTATAGGACAGGGTCGTACTTGAGGCCAGAGCGGGCCTCTCGTCGTTGTTGTCGATGGAGAAGAAGATGAATGAGATTTTTGGTTCGATTGTGTGATAATAACTCTTTGTCTGGCAATGGATGGTTCCCGCGAAACAACATTCATGGCTCGACATTCATAATACCCGCCATCAGTTTGTGGCGAAACGCGTCGTATTTCCAGTCGAGACAAACGACTAAAGAAGAAAAGTGAAGAAAAAGTGATTACATTTTCCGACTCTAAATATAAACTCAACTGAGAACTGCTTTTCAGTTATTTTTATATCGTTTTGACAACTCTTATAACAACTCTTATAGAGAATGGTTTTAATGAAAGTTTATTTCATATTTAATTTTAATTTTAATTTCATATTTCATATTTCATTATAAGTTTATTTATTAATTCATATATAAGATATAAGACCTCAATATTCTGTGTAAAGAAAAATAGAGTTATCCTCAAAAAGAAAGAATAAAATAACAGACATTTTATTGTTTTAATTATTGTTTTAAATAAACAATTCTATGAAAAATTCGGTCTGACTTTGATTTTTGAATAAAACAAATCAATTATCGCTAAAATCTTTAGTTTTGTTTTGTTTAAACCACAAGAAGTAGTACTGAATAACTAAATAATTCATTTTAAACAAACGTTTGACTCAAATAAATAGTCAGATCTAAGTCTTAGTCTGTGTTTTGTGTCCTTAAGATTGAGAACACGGAAAATGTTTTATTCGTCATCTGTTCGGCAAAAGTCCTCTAAAATTATTAATGGTTTCAATGATTGTAATTCTCGATGAAATGTCAGATAAATTAATTCTTGTGGAGTGTATTCAACAAAAAGCTCTCACATAGACTCACTCTTAATGTAGATCTGCTCTTAATGTGGATCTGTGGCAGCATTTTGTGTATCTATTAATATAACAATTTGAGAGCAAAACTGTGAGAAACTGTTTTTCTTAGACTCTATTTCTCTGTTTGTATTCAATTGGTATTCGAATTGAAAAGTAGTGTCAATTGAAAAGTTGGTTACTACTCACCGACGCGTCCTAATCGTAACTCTTCCTCTAGTCTTAAGTCTTTTGCCATTCCTGAACCATTCGACCCACGGTAATGGATTGCCGGACACTTTGCACCTTAATCTGAGATTGCCTTTTGTCGCGACGCGTAGATCACCACTAAGTCCTCTGACAATAGGAGACTTTGCTTTAAAGACACAATGAATAGAAATATTTTATAAATAGTCGACCAAATACTGGAATAGTGTCATACAGTGTCATACATTCACACAAATGTCACACAAATTCACATTCAATTGGGAACCGATTCTAAATAAAAAGCAAAATATTCTTTTGGCTCTAAACTCATACATAACTAATACATGACCTCAAAAGCGAAATAAAGTGAAAGTCTTTTTAAAAATTGTTTTTGCGCTGAAACTCAATTTCTATCATTTATTCATTCTATCGATTAATTGATAAACAAATAAATAATTTTGATCCACTTTTAACACTTTTAACCAAAAGAATTATTCGTGAAATATTGCTCAGACTTTTCCTTCAAATTGATTACCGATTCTTTTGAAAACTTGAATTTTGAGTCTAAGAATCGGAGCCAAAGTTTAGTCATAACTTTCGGTACTTTCAATGAGTCATACATTTGAAAGATTGCCTAACTTTTGAAACTCATTTAAAATTTGAATACAAATAACACTATTTCTTGACATAACATTTTAAATGCACCGATATTTGCAAAAATAAATTTTGTGTGTTCTGATGGTGTGTTGTTTGGAAGAGCAAAACCATTAAATTTCATTTAAAATAAGATAAACCAAAATCAGACCCAAAGATATTTTGATAAACACTGCTTCAAACAATTGAGAGAACGTAAATCATCATCAATAACATCATGATTTATGACTATAAGGATATGAGAATACTAGTTTTGTCTTGTAGACACTCTAGACTAGCACACTTGAGCCAGTATTGCTCAGTCCCATTATTGCGGACACATTTTTGTTTTGCATATTTAAGTGAATAGTTAACACATATTTAATTATTTGATTATTTATTTGAGCGAATAATTGAATAATAATTGAAATGTTAATGAATTGAATGTTAAATCTGAATAATTATGGAGTGTTTAGTCATTTAAGCGGACAATTAGAGGACGAGTGCCTCAAAGGGAAAGCACTCATAAATTGAGTCCGGATTTAAATTCTTTGCAAAAGGAAAGGCACTTAAAAGCGATTTTCTTTTCAATTTATTGTTCGCACTTCAAATGCAAAGTTTTCCACATTTAGGGCTTTGGATGTGTGTATTGAGAGCCCAGAATTGTCACCTCTGATGGTATGTCTAATGCCACTAATGATTATGAAATTTGCATTTTATTAAACATTTATTATAAGTTAATAAAATATATGGCAAATGAAAGGCAAATCAATGGCAAATGTATTGGAAATGTACGGCAAATAACTGCACACAAAAAGCGATTATTTAAGAGCACTGTCTTTAAGTTTGCGATCTGTGGTGGGCTGTGAACTCGAAGGCAGGCCTCTCTTGTCAATTGTTGTTCACTAAATAGGGGTTTCACTGTCCCCCTTACTCCAGGGGTTTGTTATGTTAATGGCGGCGGTGGGTATGTAGAGGAGGGGAAGGAAAGGGCACTAAATTAAGATGTATCTGTATGTGAGTCCATTGCCGATGAGATGTGGACTAGGCGTTAAAAACAGCAATACTGCGAGGTCAGGCCACACAGATAGTCATGGGAAAATTTAGCAATAGAGCTGACAGCACATCGAACAGCACTTTGTTTGCCATTGCCTGAGCACCAATACGACCAGTTGTAAGAGTGTAAGCATGCAATAGCTTATATGCATTTACATCCTTCACCGAGTTTTACCTCTGCTTTCCTGAAGACCAGAATTGGAGAATAGCTGCAACTGAAGCAACTGATAAATTACTTGAAGCACACACACAGTCCATACACAACCAGTGCTTAGGCCAGTGCGGTATATTCACAACACAACACACCTCAACAATATATACTAACAATAGGCCACTACCTTATCCTAAAACCTATTCTGCATTTTCTTAACTTTTTAGTAATGCAACAGAAATACCAAATAATAATAATAATAATATGATTTCATCCGTCAATTATTTAACTATAGGTTTGCATTCTCTGCGAAAAGCCTTTTATTCATTCAAATCATAGACTCAAAAGCTT
This sequence comes from Minunthozetes semirufus, assembly GCA_034699985.1. Taxonomy (NCBI): domain Eukaryota; kingdom Metazoa; phylum Arthropoda; class Arachnida; order Sarcoptiformes; family Punctoribatidae; genus Minunthozetes; species Minunthozetes semirufus. The sequence continues at coordinate 12,719 of JAQIXD010000231.1, forward strand.
TTCCCGAAAATTAATGGCTCTGAATATCGTATATCTTATAACTAATTTGAGTTTTATCGCACTCTCCTATCATCTCATATCATAACCCAATGAAAGATTAGTTATACTCCTAAAGGAACACAACATTCACTAAATTTGGTTGAAATGATGGTCTGTTTTGCTTATGTTTTCATATATTCAATGCACAAATGAGTATTAATTTTGAATCAATGTTAGCACAGGCACAGGGCATACAAATGCAGGCGTAGGGCACAGGCATAAGGCCCAGGCAGCTGAGTCAACATGTTATATAATAATTTATTTTTGGGCCATAAATATTGTGCTCTCGAAAAGAATACCGAACTCTTAGACTGGTTTCTCAATTAACTGATCCAAACAATCATTTTCGGTCCGAAAACAGACTGAAAGGGAGACGCAATCAAAGGGAGAACCAAAAAAGCAAACCAAACAACGCTTTTAATTGAAAGACAACAACATTTTGAGTGATTTTGAGTGCAGTTCAATGAATTCATGAATGGAGTGAATGAATGAATATATGACTGAATCTATGCTTCGGTAATAACTGTGAAAAACTCATCACTGAATAAATCAGTGGATTTAGAAAAGTGATGAACAGTCGGTAAGAATAGAGAGGACTGAGAGGGAGAGTGACGTACATGAAAGAGAGGAACAGACAGACTGAGTGAAAGTGAGTCGGGAGAGGGAAGGAGGCAGAGGTGGAGAGGGAGGCAGTGTTGTGATGAGTGAGTGCAGAGATGATCATTCGGTCTATTATCAGACTTTCACCTCTACTCTAACGAGTAGTAGACTAACAGTTAGACAGCATTAAGTGTTAGGTCTATAGAGTGTGTGAGCTCTCTATGGACTCTCTATGAGCTCTGTGTGTATGCTATGTGTGTGCTCTCTGTGAGCATCTCTGTGATGATCTCAATGATCATCTCTGGAGTGATCGGTGCACTGGTATTGAGTCTCTTATTGAGTCACTTATTGCTCTTTATTTTTAGTCAAAGTTGTGTTGATTTTGTCACAGAATTAAGTGTTGGCTAAGAGTGAGAGCTAAGAGTGAAATGATATAATGTTCATGACTTACCACATCGAGCGCACAACACTTTGCGAATGAGACGACTGGAGCGCTTATTCTGCAGTTCTGGAGAGGCAAATGTACTTAAATTGATTACTGTATGACTGCTCGCAATCGGACGCAATAATTGATGGTTTGAGTCGACATTAATTGCAATACTATTCATATGCACTGAATTACTGAATACAGAGTACGGCTCCGAAGCGAAGATAAGATACTTCTCTTGTGGCCGAAGATTAACAAAATTGTCGGTCATATAGAGGGCACAAAACGGTGGTTCAGATTTTAATTGTTTGTTTCGCACAAAATAAAGAGTCACATGACTTGATTGCACCAAATTAGGTGATAATGAACTTTGGTTTTTGATTATCTTTTTCACTTGAAATGTGGCGCCAATACGGCCGCCATAGTCTTCAGATATTGAGATCAATTTGCCGGTAAAAACAATGGGTGATAAATAGGCCTTTGAGGCCGCATCTAATTTCGATTCCCATTGCGGTGGCGGTCCTTTTGGGCACTGATTTCCAGTCTTTTGCAATTGGTTTACACGCAATGATTGCTCTTCGGCTGCAGACGACAGCCCAGAGCCATGGAAGTTCTCTGAATTAATGGCATTGATATATATGCTGGTCATTCCGGCTGACAGACAGTTGAGTTCAGTGGCCAATAGAGCTCCGGCTATCACTAACAACACTTTGTTGAGGATTTGATGCGTGAAATCATGAGACCAACACTGAAATGTTTGCGACAAATTGGACGGACAACTGCTTGAAGAATGGTTTGATGGCTTGGATTGGTTCGAATACAACATACTGTTGGCTAACCGTTAGGAACGGCTCATATGTCTAATACTTTTACCACTTTTTTATCGATTTATTGAACTTTTTTGCGAACTTTCAAAAAGTTTTTCTAATCTCTGTTCCGATCGATAGTTGTGTTGAATAACTGTATTATAAGAGTATTCATAACTATTTAACAGTCGATTACTTGTGCAAACTCTTGGACAACAGTTGCGGCAAAGTTTGATGAGAAGAGGAACAGTATGAGAGCCAATAAGACCACAAAAGACAACTATTTGCCAATAATTTACATTTAATATGTTTTCCAAGAGTTTTGAGTCAACAGAGTTGTCGAAAAAGTCGATGCAATCATTGAGTGGCAAACCATAAGAACAGTCATTATTAAGTTTGAATGAGTTGACAAACATTGCAACAACATTAGGATTGCAGCTCTTCCAGAGTGTTAGGAGAGGCGATCCCAGAGTAAGAGAGAGCTCAGAGAGGAGAGAGAGAGAGAGAGTGCACAACACTTGTTTACATTATACTGCACCCGATCTGCGATCTGTTTGTAGTTTGGCTTAGCTTTCGGTATCCTATCATCCCATGAGTTCCATGACTACCCATTGAACTACCCATTGAACGACCCATCACTAACGCAAATCTCGATACAAGTTATTACATCTTCGCGCAGGCGTTCACTACCATACCAGCCATACGCTCATCCAATCCATTATAACCAGACCATAGAAGAGGGACTGTTTTCGTAATCTCAATTTAGACATCGGTCTGACCCCCTTTCCATCCAGGTTTAGGACGTTTCGGGTTCCCCAACAACTATATAACCGTTATATCAATATTTCGCAGAAAAATAACACAAAAAACAGTTCAATAAAGAACTTCAATCATTAAATTGAGATAAATCACAGGGAGTATTACCACTACTACAACCGCCAGTATATCTAACAATATTTCCATAAATTAATTCAATGATCATTAACTACTCATAAATACCCGGAGCATAATTTGACAGATTTTAATGAGAAATAATTATCGATATTATTGATTGAATTTTAATTGAGTTAATGTTTTGATTAAAATTGAATTGACTTCTATTCAACTCGCATTCGACTCCTATTCAACCCCTATCTTATACGAAGTTTCAAAGGATTATTTCAATCAATTTTAATATTAATGTCAAAAATTATTATTTGAATTTCCTCTTCATTTCTCTCTGAACTTGTTATACAATTAATGAGACAATTGATGAATAAAATACAGGAAGAGTTATCTTTGTGAAAGATTTATCCTTAATATTTATATTTAATAATTTTAAAACCTTTTTCACGAAATGAATTCTTTTTAAATTTTGTAATCAATTTGAAAGTGAATTGAATTAAGACTTGATTTTGTTTTTTTCTGATGAAAACTGTTTTCAATTCATTATAAGAACTTATTTTGAAATTCAAATGAAAAAATATATTGTGTTTGTTGTGCACAGAATTGGTAGGATGTGGTGATCGGTCACAATGTTTTCAAAAGTGAGGCAATTCTCTCATTCTCTCTCTTAATTTGAAGAGCGGTCTATGTTTTGGTGGACCGGTCTATGAATTTGCGTTTCGGTTCGTTTCAAAGCCTTGTTATCGATTGGGCCTCAAATCACATCAATCACATTCTTGTTCTGTACGTATGGCCAACACAACAGGCCTTAGCCCAAAGGGTAGGTTCCGGTAAAGGTCCACACAATTAAGGAACTGCACAAAAGTAATGGCCTTTTATTTGAGACAATCAATCGTTGCAATAGTTTTGCAGTTTTGCACAGCTATTGACAAAAATGCATTCATTCACAGCATTCACACTCTCCTTATATTAGGCCTGAAATTAGAGTTTAAGATAAAAATCTGAAGCAAAACAACTTTTTGAAGACTTTTTTCAAGAATAAACTAAATTAAACAAATTGTGACCACTTTCTGGACTTTCATAAACTTTATGACAGACAACACTTTAACCTCTATTTTGTCATAAATTGACTTAAATTGTATCTCAAAACACATTTTAAACGATATTTTGAAGAATTTAAATAATAGGACCTTGCTACTATTGCTACTATTGCTTGTATGTTTATATTGCTCCTATTTGTTAAGATAAATGGCTATAACACAAAATAGGTCACAAAATTGATAGTAAGTTACGTAAACTGAACGGAATTTCAATTGAAATCTTTATTGAAATCATAGCTTTAGATAACTTTGTCTTAAAGATTAAAAATATTTGATTTTCTGAATAATTTTTTTTATGATTTTATGCAAAAGTTATTCAGAATTTTGTATAAATGAGAGAATTCCCGAAATAATCCTCAGATGGGAAGGAAAGGAGGCAGTCTTATGTTTTATTTCTAATTTGAGAGTCTAGCCTCCCGTGCGATCCATATATGACACAATTGCCAACACTATTCTCAATGTATTCCAAAATTACAACTCTATAATGAAGTGCTGATCATTGAAGCGTTCGTCTGCTTTACAACTAATCCAAACTCTAAATTATATCCACTTTTTCTCTCTCTTTGCCTTTGAGTCAATGTTTCGGTCTCTCAAAGGATGATAAGAAATGGCAATAATTTTGTTGAAACGAAACTGTTTTTTGAAGGGGTTTGAAGAGCTCTCACAACTTCTATACAATAATAACTTAAACATCAGTCATCTCTCACAACAATTATAGAGATTTTAAAAGTTTTCTTCATTTGATCCAAAGAGTGATGTAATACGCGATGACTAACCGATTGTATGCGATTATAAACGTCTTAAACAAACAAAACACCACTTATTAGGAAGTGATTCAAAGATCTCTTTTGATGACTTCCACTATATTTTGCATATAATTTGCATATAATTCTCTTAAAATTCTTTTATAGAATCGTTTATTTTTTGGCTAAAGTTTATGATATACCGGTTCTACCCGTCTCTACCCCTTTCCAACTCTCAATTGTATTCAATTAAAACAAGTTTATGTTTTGAAATTATTTATTAAATATTTGTATAAATTAATGAATGTTTGAAACAATTGATTGGAATTATAAATAGGAATAGAAATGAAATCACAATAAACTTGAATTTCAGACTCTTCTGAGAAGTTTTGTCTTTATTTGCGTTCCATTTGTTTATATTTGGTCTCTATTTGAGGAAAAACAGAAAAAATAACAATTAATCGATAAATATATGGAATATTTGAAACCAAATGAATGATAAAACGATTTAAAATTAATTATAAATTTCAGACAAATTTATTGTCCATTTATTTGGCAAACAATTACCAGACTATGAAAAAGCGAAGGATATTATAGTAATTAAGATTCAAAAGAGTTAAGAATAACTTAATTTGAAGCACTGCCTTCAGCACAGAATGAGTTGTTTTATATAATTTGTGAGAATATTGTGTTTGTAATCAAGAATTGAATCAAATTTAATAAAAGTTTTCTTTTGTTTGAAACTTATTTAGAGATTAATTTTGATTCGTTTTGAGTGAAACCATAAAAATAATTGAAAATTAATTTCGAAAAAAGAGATAAAAAGAGATAATTCAAGCGATAATGGGGTGAAAAACAGCAATAAAAACCTAAACTGATTCACTGTATGACTGTCTTAAAGAGACTAAAACCGAGAATTCAATTCAAACACTCCTTTCCATAAGTGATTCACAGAAAAAGCACTTAATATCAGAAGAGTTTCACTCAAGTCGTGTGCTGTCAAATGCGATCCCAGTTTTGTTTAGAAAACCAAAAATCTTTTCTTCAACTCTTCTGTCAAAATATTTTACCGAAAGGAAAGACCAAAATTAATCAAAAAGAATAATTTCAATAGAAATCTGCAAAATAAGACCAAAATATATTGAAAACCAAAGTATACCCAAAATATTTATATGAATACAACTTTTGTGTGGCATTTGCTCTCTCTCTCTCTCTCTCTCTCTCTCTCTCTCTCTCTCTCTCTCTCTCCTCTCGTTTTGTTGGCTTCAAAGGAGTTTGAGATGAATTACAAAAGGTCTGAGTCTTTAAAATGGTTTGAAAGTGATTCAAGACTTGTGTGAAACGCTTTCTTCACTTTATTTGTTAAGAAAACGTATACTAAAACTCGTTTCGCAATAAAACAGTAAACATATTTCATAATGTATTTCAAAATCGGCTTTACTTTAGGTTTATCTCAACTTTTAAAACAAATTCTTTAGCGGAATATCATTGGAAAAGCATTTGAGAGCTCTTTAGACCTAATGGTCACCAATTTGTTTGGATTTTGTTTTGCTTTCTTTAAATGTTTTGCTAAAAGTATTTCTCAAATCAATTGAGTTCTCAAAAATCGAGAAAAACTGAAAACTAAATGAAAAATATTTTTGATTTGTTTTTTGTGGAAAAATATTTAGATTTAATGTTTAGATAACTATTTGAAACAATTTTTAAAAATAACACAAAAATATCGCAAATAATTTGTGACATAATTTCGCTAAACTTTTTGCTCACATATCAAGCATTCTCTCAATATTTGAATCAATAAAATCATTTGTTTCTATGAATTAAATAAAAATCTGAAAACTATTTGAAATTATTTGAAAACTTGAAATCAGGTGAAACCCATTGAAAAAGATTTGTGTTAAGGAAAGAGATCATCAAAATTGAAATTTTATGAAAAACTTATTGAATTAAATGTAATAATAAATAAACAAAAAGTCAAACACAAAGTCAAACATCAATTCGTTATTAAAAAAAAGTAAAATTTAGATAAATATTAGTTTTCGGAGACTTTTCATAGTTTTCAAGTTTAATGGAAACTAAGAAAAACAAAATTCATTTCTTTTATAAATAACTAATTAGTTGTTTATGTAAACCAACTCTAAGTTTAGATTAAAACAAATGAATTATAAATATTTTTTGAGGAAAAGCTGTTCCATAACTCAATTAAATGTTAAGGAAAGGCATTGAAAGTGTTTTTTAAGAATTGAATCAAAAGATAATTAAATCTAAGTTTGAATGCAATATCTTTTTTTTTCGGTCTCAGAACTAAATGGTGTCTCTATTCGGAAGATCTGATACTTTTTATAACAAATTTTCACTCATTTTGAAGTATCTTTTGATAGCACCGAATGAAACAACCCTTTGATCTGTTCCTCAAAAATGATTTATTGCATATTTAGTGATTAGTTTTGGTTTTGATATTCTTTGAACTAAAACTCAGATCTTTAGAAATTTTGTTTATAATATTCTTCGAGTTTTGAATCAATAAAAGGATCGCTATTTTCAGATCAAAACTATTCTCCGAATTCAATCATTGAAATAATATTTAAAGTCTTTGAGACAATTGAAGACAACTGAAGAGTGGGTCACAACTAATCCGATTAAACTATTTTTAAAAGACTTAATACTTTACATAACATTAAAATGTTTTCTTCAAAAAGATTTCAATTCATATGAAGAATGGTTTTTAGGGTATAATAACATCCGATTGTTTCCCATTTAATCAAAACAATAATTTCTGTCATTCAAATGGTTTTAAAGATATTTTTGAAGACAAAACAAAAGTAAAAACAATTACCTAATCTTTTAGAGTAAGCATCGATGGCATACGCCATGTCCTCCAACTTTTGGACCTTTTCTTCGATTTTGTCGATGAGCTGAAGATTCGGTAATAAAGTCTTGTATTTGTCATTCATTGAATCCACAGTTTTTGATACGTTGTCTGTGATTACAGACATCTCTTTATATTTATTTGCCGTCACTTTATTCATGTCTTCTAATAGTTTGTAGTCATCTAAAGTCACTGAGAAAATGATCTAAATTTAAATCAATTGATCCAAAAACAAAATTAACACAAAATATGGCTTACATTCGAGCTCTGCCTTCAGATAATCACCAGTTTTTGTAAACATTTCTTTCGCCTTTTCTTTGAGTCTGTTTTCATCATAACTGGATTCGCTCTCAAAAGACATTTTTATTGATTCAGTTTTTAATAAAAATTTAATTTCAAATCCAATCAAACAAAAGCCGAAAATTCAACGAATGTTTGTTTGTTTACAAAAGTGTTGTCAATTGAATCACTGATCAAACACTTGGTTTCTATTGGTTTCCAAAAGGGCTTCAAAAGCGCTTTTTTCAAACATTTTTGAAATTCTTGTCATTTTTCAGTCCAAATATTTGCTCTTCTTATTTGTTTTGAAATAAATCTTAATTTTGAGAACAATTTGACAAACATTTTATGTTAATTGAGACAAAAATTCAATCGTTTTTTTTTTTCACTAAATATATATATAAATAGTAAACATTTAATTGAATATAATTTCAATAAATTTATTTAAATCTTTTAGAAAGACAAAAGAAGTTTAAGAATTTAATTAAATTTAGTCATAAATTGTGACAAAATTGTTAATTAAAAATATCTTTATTGACATTTGTAGAGTATTTTGATAGCCTCTGCATCCATAGCAGTGAGTCCTGGTTTATCGTAAACCTAAGCAACAAATTAAAGTTTTTAAATGTTCAACATTTTAAACAAGAATATGTCATCTCTTACCTCAATCATAGTATAACCATCCAATTTAGGTGTCATTGTGATTGACTGTCCGTCTTTGCTGTATGATTTGGGTCCGTAAAGCATAATAGAACTGTAGTCAAAAGGGGTCAGAATTTTATTGTCCGATGGATTCAATTTTTTAAACTCCTGTTTGTATGCGTCGTCGATGTTATCCCAATAGATATACAAAAAACTAAAATATCATTACTTTTGTTAATAATTAATATTCTCTGAAGAAACCAATTTAATTGAATTCTTACTCATCTCTATCGGAGCGGTTCTGTTCGTGATAGAAACCTGGATAATAATAATAATAATTTCAATTATTAACTTTCTATTCGTGTATAGGGAGGACGACCTCACCAACTGAATGCATAAGTTCGTGAACAACAGTACCCCTAAAATAACAGCCATCGCCTAACGATAACATTTCTGGGTTGTCGTCATCCTTACCGATAGTCGAATAACAGCTATAATTGATTATCGTTTAGTCAATCAGTTTATTCAAATGCGAGACAAATACCCGAATCCTTTAAATATACGAACGTAGTCTTTGTCACTACTGGTTCTCTCTCTGAATCGAATGCAAGTGAACTGATGGAACTGATCCATTGCACTCAGAATTAATCCCTTTTTGTCACCTTTGAGTAAATGTCAAATAAAAATTAATTACTTATATCGTGACTGAAATACTCACTTAAAGAGGGGTCAATCACGTAAGGGATCTCAGCGTCAGGCCACAGGTAATAGCTCTGAGAAACTGCATTCCTATTCTAAATATTTATTAAGATTTGGATTATTTCAATGTTAGGAATCATATGTTGGACTTACCTCGAATTTATTATATCTAACAATATCCCCACTAAACAGATTAGGATTGTGAAGAGCTCTCAAAGGTTTAGGATAAGGATCTGATCGAGCTGTTCTCAATTGTTGTCTCGATCGATGTTTTGACGATCCTCTGCTCCTGGCTTTTATGACAATCATTAAACAAATGAAATTATCATTTAATTTGTTATTAGAGTTAAATAAACTTTTAATTACCGGGAAGTGTGTTCACTGTACTCAAGAGGCAGATCAACAGTAAAAATGAAAGCCTCACTGATTTATATTCAAACATTTTTAGCTAACTTTTGCCTCTAATTTATCGACAATTGAATGAAATTCTTGCGGAAAACTCAACAAACAAACAATAATGAGTCGTTTTATATAAGTTTTATTAACACTTATTATAATTGTTTGTTATTTGCAAAGAAAGACATAATTGTCTAATCTGTTGATTTTCGATGTCATTAAAGTTATATATGAATTACATGAGAATAACTCAAACTGTCTTCATTTAAGTTGAAGATAGGATCCGCTCTTGAAATTTAATTCTTTGTTATCTCAAAAATTGAATATATTTTTCGTTAATTATAATTTAATAGATGTGTCAGTCATTAACTTCAGTGAACAGGGAATCAAACGCTTTTTAATTACTAAAAGCGTTAGAATTGCAATAAAACTAATAAAATGCATACTTTTGTTGCGATAATAATTTGATGATAAGAATGATAGCGTCGAACACATATTGAATAATTCCCAGATTAATAGAGACCAGGAATCCTGGGCTCAAATATATTGTTAAATAAACAAATAATCATTATTTCACTCAAAATTTGACACTAATTATAGTATTTCTGTCAAAGAATGCAATTCTTTAATAATAATAAAATTTTATTAAAGAAGTCTATAATCAATAGAAAAGTCAAGAATTCAAGTAATGAGAAGAGAAGTCAAATATAACTTTGAGTTAATTTTATTGATTCAAAATCGCATTAAACAACATATGGATCACGACTTTGTCATCAAATAAAGATTCAGTCATTAGTTAATTGATTGGAAAACAAAAATAAATTCTCAAAAATTCAATGAATATGAATATAATATGAATTATTTGACATATATTTGACTATAATTTTATTAAAAACATTTTATAATAAATTATATAACGACTAAAATCTATGAGAGTTAAGAGTTATTTACATTTGAATTCAATTTAAAAGATGAGTTAAAATGAATTAGTATTTGAATAATTGATTGAATTTATCTAATCTTATGTTAAAATTTGTTAAATCTTTTTTGTCGATGAATTTAATTAATTAATTAATTTTATAATAATATAATAATTGGGTTAAAATTTCTTATATATTATATACAAATATTAAAATGGATTAAACGATAAAATATATAAAATCACAGTTAGTTTCAGATATTATAATCGTGTTCCGGGTCTTCCTTTTCCTCCTCTGAATTGAAATTTCTGTTCGGAATGAGAAACGATATCAACGATGAGATTATTAGCAAAACACCGGCGCAACCAAATGTGATTCGGTAGGAGTCGGTCATATCAAACACCGTTCCTATCATTAGTTAAAATATCGTTTAATTTATTGCTTCAATAAAAAAAAAAAATAAAACAATCGAAGGGTTACCTGCGAGGGGCGGGCCTAACATCGATGCGGCGCCTCTGAAAAGGCTGAGAAGACCGAAAGCATTGGTTAGTCTATCGATTCCTAATAAGTCGACCAAAATGATTGACGTCAAACAAATATAAGCCGCTATTGAAGGCAATCAAATGTTTATTAATCGTTTTGACAATAAATTAATGAATGAAATGACTTACAGACGAAGAAACCAAATAATACACTCGATATTAAGACTGTTGTGTAAGTCATGCAAAACGGTATTCCTATTACTGAGAGTCCGGTCAAAAATAAACAGTAATTATTGATAGTCAGAGCAGTAATACGAAATCCAGCGATAGATCCGTTTCTATTGATTATATCACTGATTACTCCGAATATCAAACGACCGATTGTGTTGGATATCCCTATTACTGAGATGAGGAGAGCAGCGCTGTCAGGCTTCACCAATTCATCGCCATCTGTTTCAATAGAATCCATACAATATATAAGTATTGAATTTTGGGATCGTTTTCTCGAAATAATTCTTAATTTTGTTTCTCAATTAAACTAAAATAAGGGAACGGATTAAAGATTATGTTCTTTTATCTCATTGTTTGAGCAGAAATCGATTTCTATGTCTGTTTTATCTCTTTTTTGTCTCTCTTTTAATCTTATTCTTAGAAATAAAAGTCTAAGAGTAATGAATAGAAAACAAAGACAACAACTGATTGAATACCTTTGACATTAGTGACAGCGAATTGTGTGATGTAAACAAAGGGTACATAAAATCCCATCATTCCGAACACATTAGACACCGACAGTAGAGTGAAGGCCGAGCTCTCCCTAACTAATGAAAAGTCGAGCATTTCTTTAAGAATACTCTTCATTGATGGCGGAATTTTAAGGCTAAAACATGGCTTTTTCTCAGTGAAGTCGGTCTCGTTCTGGTCTTTGTTTTGGTTCTTCAATCTTAGAGACGATAAGATCTTATGGCAGAGATTCTGTTCGTTCTGATCGGTGCCATTCTTTGCCTCGTTTTCCATTTGAGCCAATTGTTGCTGAACTTTATTTATGATATCGCGGGCAGGAATTGAGACTACACTCTGACCCATAGTAGTACTGATCACTCCCTGGGATTCGGCAATTTGTTGAAGGGATGCGTTGGGCGGAAGGGTTAGAGTAGAGCCCGAATAAAATATATCTCTTTTGTATAGGGGTCGCACAGCTATTGCTTGGCTTTTATTGGCTGCGGAGTGGGTCGGAGTGCCTGATGAGAGAATTACTTGAAGAGGTTGTGAAGACTGGACTCCAGAAGTCGATGATTCAGACATAGTTCGCAATCCTGGCTGTCGTCGAATTCTTGGAAAATTCAATTGAGAACTTCCTGTCAATCTATTAGTGCCGTCATTTGTCGGAGATTGAGGAGCAGCTAATGTTGAATTCGAAGGGAAAGTCAACTCTCCTGACAAAGAAATGGCAGAGTCTTGTAATTGTATTACAAGATCTGTTATGAGCCAAAAGTCAAACAAACAAAAGCAGTGATTAAGCGTTAAATCAAAAATTGTTAGCATTTTTAGCCAATCAGTGATTGAGTGAACAATTAATTTGAAAACAATGTTTTATACCTTTCTCTTCAGGCGGGGAACCGGCCATCGATGATTCAGGACTTGCGTTCTCTGAATTTGGGATCTTCCTCTCCATTATTGGCGAAAGTTGTTGCGGTTGTGATTGAGTGGGAGGTTGTAGAGAGAATAACTGATCCAAATAGAGAGTGGAATGGACCCCTGGCTCAGTGTTCATCGAGTTCATCATAAGTCGTTCTTTGAGCTCATCATACTGTCCGTCACTACTGTTTTGCATCATTAATAAGAACTGAGAGTTTGAGTGCGACAAAAGTCGTCGTCTCTTTTCCTCTGCAATTCTCTGGAGTAATGGTTTTCGCGAAGAGTTTCTTGTAGTGGTTTCATCAACAATGATGGCCTCCGCGTGAACATTGAGGGGACGCATCAGTGCTCCGAACACAGAACAATGAAGAGCCAGTGCCGCCAAAATCATAAGTGTGTTCATCCAATCCATTTTAGTTAACAACCACTGAGTGAAGGGCGCAAATAGAAAGGCGCCGATACCCGAACCACAGACCGCCAGTCCTGTGGCTAACGCTCTTCTAGTAGTGAAATAATACCCGACAGAGACTATCGCCGGCAAATAAATCAAACCAAAGCCAACGCCTCCTAAATATGACGTTAAATGTATTTTTTAGGGTTTGTACACAATTTGAACCATTCTTTGAGTTCATAGTCTGAATGTCTGCGGTTTTATTGTAAAGAATGCGTCGAAACAATCCGTTAAACCCTAAAAATCGGTGGAAAACCTGAAAACACAACATTTGATTGAAATTGTGAACTAATTCTTCTAACTATTAACTCATTCTCAAAGTTTGATTGCAATTAATTCTGAGCTCTTATTTGATTGAACTGATGGGCAATTGATTGACACTTAATTGAAACTTTTAAACCGCAAACATATTTGATCTTCAGATCAAATGACCACAAATGGGTTCACTTTAATTTAGGAAATGATTGCAAAATGATTATCATTTATTACCCATAACTCCATAGGTAAGCATAAGAACTTCTATATTGGGTGCGACTGTTGACAGAAGCAAAGCACAGAATGCGATAACACTTCCCAAAATTGATACGAAACGACAGCCATATTTGTTGGCCAAAGCACTCACTATTGGACCTGTAGTTCGGGTTTTCAGATAATTATCATTAGTTTGAAAAGAAATGGAAATAGTTTCGAGTCTTTTGACAATTGAGTCACTTTTCTCTATATTTAACGTCACTTAATGTGAGGCAGAATTAGGTCTCATATCCGTCCAAATCTGATATCAAAGAATTGTGTTTTCAAATAAACTATTCTCAGAACTATTCCCATCCAGAGTTCAGAGTATTATAAAAACAATTTAAAACTATATCCAAGAATTTCTGTTATAAAACACAATTCTCTTCACTAATGGAAAACTTTTCAGAAGTTTTACTTTACTTTGACTTTACTTTGAGAATAAGTGAAAATTGAAAGTCTAAACAAAATGTGCAAATATTTCATCAATTTTTCATTTTATTCAAGAAATCTGATCTCAATATATCAGAGATGCAGTCACGAGACTCCAGAGGCCTATTGGTATGGGGAACTGCTAAAAATGTTAATTGTATTTGAATATATGCACATTTATTCTATTTATTCCAATTGAGTTGAATTTATTGAAATAAAAAGATTAAATTGAAATAAATAAATATTTGAAAGTATGTCAGACCTGCTCCGAGATAACATCCGTTGAGTAGTGATCCACATAAGGCAACCTTTCCTTTAGTTGTGTCGAAATGACGGACGAATTCCTCGAAAAATAGACCAAAAGTATATGCAATTCCGTCAACAATAACATTGCATAAGAATGAGGCCAATACTATGACCCAACCATAGCCTCCGTCCGGAGCGGGATCAGTAATGATAATATGAGGTTCTTCGTCGTCATCCTCCTCATCCAGCTGTTCATCGGGAGCCTCATAGGGTTCTGTGAGTTCTTGATCTTCAGGTATTGCCGACAATTGTTGCACAGATGTGTGCTGTAAAGAGATCTTAGAGTCCCCACTGATTGAGAGCAGCAGTGAGTGGACAGGCAGTTGTGTCGTACCTATTAATCAATCAATTGGTCAATAAATCGAACTTTCGATTCAATTCAAAGGACATCGAATGAGAACTGAATAACTGTTTTAATCAATTAATTTGAATACGAATTAAACCTTAAATGAATTAAAACATATTTCGTACCACAAACTGATTGAACACTTCTATAGTCAATAGAAATGTCTTTAATATCACTAATAATTGGATTCTTATTAATGGAATCATTTGCAACAAAAACAGGTAAACTTAGACGTCTTGCAGTAGAAAACATAATTATCTAATTTTGTTGATCTCATGGGAGAAATTGGACACTTTGTGTAGTATTGAGTGTTGTGGTCATCTTATTGCTCCAGAATGTGAAGCACAGACTGCTTGACAACAGCTAATTGAAAGCCTTTTTCATTTTGAATGATTTAAATATAATTAATGCCTGAATTAAGTTACATAAACACCATTAATAAGTTAATAATAAGAACAGTTTGAGAATATTGTTTCAACTAATCATTTGTATTACACTTACAAACTCTGAATTAATTCCTGACTTATCGATGAAAATTGTCGGAACAACAACAAGCAACTAATGAAACGCTTTTCAACACAAATGCTTTATATAAACTTTTTTCAACAATATTTGTATAAAATGAATAAATGCTTATATTTTTGCTTTTGATGTCCGAATAAACTAATGGCTCTACAAAAGGCGTATATATTCCTATAAGTTATAACTTTTAGTTGATTTATGGCTATTAACTAAATGATGGTCAGAGTAAACATCATATCAATAAACTTTATGACAATCGCTTTCTTGTATTCAAAGAATAATTTATTTTCAATGAATTCAATTGCTATTAATTCAACAAAACTGATCATAACTTTTATTTGCGATCAAACGAAAGAGTGAAGTCTATTCAATGTGTTTTCGATACTTCTATTAGTTCACAATTTTCACTCAATATTTTGTTTTACAATTTTCAAGTCATACCTTGTTTTCAATTTGTCTTAAAAATTTCATAAGAATACAATTCTCTAAAGAATTTCTTGAATTTCATCAAAAATGATTGATTTTATTAGAGTTTATCCCTTTTTAGAGTTAAATATTTGGTTGAAATTTGTCTAAATAAATGTCGATTAAATTCTTTGACGAATAAATGACAGAACTGTAATACCTAAGCCATGCGCTCAGTGGTTGTCCTTTGAGTGCACAACAAAATTGAATTTTTAGACTCAATCCGTCATTCAATATACGAAAGACGACAAATCATTATATTCGAGAACATTCTATTCACGATCAGAATATGTCATCAGAATTTCAATGGTAATGAAGTCAAGGCATCAAATTAACGCAGCCTTTACTTGTTTCACAAATTAATTGCCTCTGAATTAAATAAAATAAATGTATCTTTCAACTTTTATGCAAATCAATTCTAAATGAATTTCATTTTAAATCCAGAATTAAAGGATAATTTACGCATACATTTAGCTGTAGGTCATTCAATGAGACACTTGTCTGGCTTTTTAATCAAAGATTTTGTATCACTAAAAGAGTCGTGTTTTGAGTAAACCTTTCAGATATAATACCTTCTGATAGATATGTTTTAAGAAATGTCATTCGAGTTATTTTGAAAGAAGCAAAATAGTATTGCATAAGTACTTGTAGTACACCTGCTCTTTGCTTTTATGTGCCTTAACTTGAATTTTATACATATTTTATTACTTTACAAAAGCTCTAAAAAATGCAACAAAAATTGTAAAAGTTGTTAATATTTTAGACAAATATTTACATAAGAAAAGGGATAGAATTTCCACAAAAAAAATTGTATTAAAACTTAATTAATTTGACAAATCTTTTGAGTGAAGTGAAGTGATCTGTGTTTGAGATCTGATTTTTATTTAGAAAAATAATTATGTGTTCACTGACTGACACGCTTTCAAAGTCATTACTCTGTCGACCAAAAGCGCCAACTCTTCTACTCCTGTCAGACATTTACTACAGAAGTAATGATGAGTTGGAATTAAATTCTTTACTATTTGTAAGACATTCGATGAAATACTCGACACAAATGACAATTAGCTTCGAAGAGAATGTGATTTCAAACCCATAGTAACAGACGATATGTCAACTAATTTGATATTTTTTACTCTTTTTTCATATAATATAACAAATTGTGTTTCAAAATGATTACAATATTTAAGTCATTTAAGGCTCATAATTGAGTTTTTCCATTAGAAACCTTTGGGTTTGGTTTCATAATTAATCCATTCTTTAGAATATTTCCCAATTCTAACAAAAATTATGTAAATTCCGGACAACAATAAAATCAAATACAGAATTTGGTCCTTTTCTGAAATGTTTAGATAAAGGATTAATACTTAAGTGAATTATTATATGAAATTAAGGACAATATTTTCAGACAAAAAATGATTTGTCATTGAAATTGATTTTCATATAAAAGTCTGTTTTTTCTTATAATAAATTACAAAATACAATGAAAATGTCTTCACTCATATTAATATAATTAATAGCCTTTCCTCCAACTAATGGTTAATATTCTTTCAACTCTTTTTGTAAATATTATTATTAAATACTTGAATAATAAAATCGGAAATTTAATTAAAATTTCTGTAGTAATAGGAATTAGGAAGTTTAGCATTTTTATACATATACATTATATATGGATGTTTGTGGTGGAATTTTTAATCAAATTAAACCTAATGGTTATTTAAAAAGCATTCAACTATTGTGTAAACGAAAGTAATGATGGGTTTAAACTTGTAAAAACAAAAATCAAATAATTCACTGAAAAATTAGAAACCATGAAAAAAAGTCATATTATCAAAATAAATTCTGTTCTTATTCTGTGCGCTCAGTCTATGGATTAGATTTTCACAAATTTTGTTTTCAGACTTTAATAACATGTTTGAGAATCGCATGTGTTTGGCGTAAATCCAATTGGCATTCAGTCTAACAAAGAAGTCTAACCCTTACCCCTCTATCCAAACCCAAGTTTTATCTAATTTTGAGTTTTGAAAGAAAATATAACCGATTCTTAGGAAACTTAATTCATTTGCTTTATATTTATATATAAACATTAATTAAGAGAAATGAAATAAAATGAAAGATTTAAATCAACGAATAATTTTTCAAACAACTCAAGGACTCAATAAACTTATTCGGAATCTTTTATTATTAGAGTTTCATCGAAGCCTTTCGAAAACATTATTATTATTATTATTCAATAATTCTGTGAATTACTCGAAGTAATCGACACATTATTATTACTATTATTACCCCAAGAAGTCGAGGAAATTAATACTAAGATTTCGATAAATAGTGGCTATTATTGAATACAAAAACTAATATATAGTGAAATGAATTAAATAATTATAACGAATCCTATTTCATGTCACAGCTATAAGTCGAAAGTCATTATATTTCAGTTCAAACATTCATTCAAATAATAATTTCAAAGACTTGTAATAATCAATGATTAATTGAAGTGTTTGGAAGTGTTTCAAACAATTATCATTATTTCTATTACTCCAAAACATTTTAAAGGAAAGAATAAATAAAAATTAAGAGTATTTGCCTCATCTGAAAGTGTTGAACAAAATGAGGCTCTATTGCTAGTTCCAACCTTAACAGTGAAATAATCATTTTCTTTTCCTTTAGAAATAATGGATCCAAAGTTCGCAAAGAATTTCAATTAAGAATCGGTTTAAATCTCAGTAGAATAGGTCAAAAGGGACGACCATTCAAACTTAATGCTCTATTGCCAATTGAGTAATGTTGGGCAACGATTTGGTACTAAAGAGCAAGAGGTTGTGATCTAAGATTAAGCACAAATTACTTGTCTCTGCCGTCAAATCAAAGTAAATATTGAATGAATTAATTGTAAGAAATATATCGAAAACGAATCGAATGAATAAGACTTATATAAAGACTATTTGAGAGCGAGTCCTGAGTTTGTGAGCACAGAATGTTTAGACGGAATGCTGTGGTAGTGCTCAGTAGTGTATACCAGTGCTCACAACCGGTTGGAAGCGGTTCACAGGCAAACACTATTCTATGTTCTGATGGTATATACCATCTCATCATTTATTAAAAACAAATCGATGTCCAAACGAATTGAAAGATAGAGAGACTGAGAGATGACACTTACTATTGCTGGGCGTTATGTGTGGCGGCATTTCCTCTGATTGATTATGTGCTTATTTTGAACGATACAGGGAACAAATTGAACAGTTGAACAAATGAACAAGATCAATTCAAATTCTGATTAAATCTAAAGCGTTCTCTTCTAAACAGATATGTTTTAAACGTTCCGACAAATTATTGTCTAACTTCTGGTCTGACTGTCAGATGTCTGTCAAATGTCTGTCAAATCAAAGATTAATTCAATGGAATTGAAGTTAAATCAGTGGAAGAAATAAAGAATTATTGCTTACATTATGGAAAAGGTATTCTGTGAATACCTGGTGACAGATGAATGTCAAATGTGATGGCAATAGTTGAACGACAGGCTGTCTGTAACGGCTTGAGTTAGTCAGACAGGACTTGAAAACAATATATGCGGTGCCGGAGGAACAGCTGATTATATAAAAAGATTTAAATGGCTTTCATTTAGTGCGCAAAACAATCGTTAAAATGTGTGGAAAAACTAAGCAACAGTTCGTTCACATTATTTGATCACTGATTGATTCAAAGACATTTCGTTAAGAAGTTGTGAACAATTATTTATTAAAATACATTCGTTTATAACAAACATTTAATTTTAAAAACCTATAAATATTTGACTAAAACATTGAAAAATAGTATAAAATTTGAGGTAAAACTGAAAATCATTTACAGCGAGTTGTCGTTCACGGATTCCTTACAGAATATAAGAATATTATACCAAAACAGAGCACAGGATTGCACTCAAGAGGAGGAGTTGTCGAGTATTTGCAGTGCTCTCAGCGCTCAAATGCCTGAGACATACATTACTCACAAAAAAAGCTGATGAATCAGAATATGCGCAAACACTTGCTATTGATTTCTGATGAACTGGATTAACAAACAAACTCATCCCTCTATGAATATCAGAGTAATTCTAAATCGGAAACAAAACATCATATGATTACAGTTGGGTTTACTTGCAATTGGCATTAGCATTACCATGATCAATAATTACTGATCATTTTGATAAATATTATATCAGTTTATTTGAATTCATTGATCACCATTCAAAACCTATCAGGAATTTGATCAAATGATTACAAAGTAGAGAATATCTCTCAATTGTCAGACATTTTAAAAACAATTTGTTTGTTATTATTTGTTATTCAATGAAATCGAAGAATGAATTTATATTTTAGAGAAATATTGTATCAAATAATCAGATGTTTATCGTGAGAAGTGTCTGGAATTTTTCATATTATAAACAAACTCAAACTCAAAAATTTCCAACAGATGAAAATCTAATAGATCAAACAAAATTAAATAATTTTAACTGATTAGTTAAAATTCTGTTAAATACTAATATCTAGAAATATATTCACAAAGAATATATCGTCTCACAATACTTTATAAAGATTAGATTAATTTGAATTTGTTTGATTTAAAATATAGTTACATAAACAATTAGATTGCTTGCAATTATCAAGCATCATTTTGGATAACATTGATTTGAGTGTATAACAAATGAAAGTGATTATTACTTTTGTCTTAAATCAATATTCTTGAATCAAGAATTTTGATTATCTTAAACTCGGTGTGAAAGGAGAATTCTAAAATCTGTACCTTTTCCGCAAAGATATAAATAGGTGCAAATGATAGAGGAGGTCTTACTGAACAATATAATAATAATCATATACCCCTATCCATGTGCATTTTTCCGCTAGAGGGCGTCAAAGTTTTAAGATCGAGCCAGAAGACAGATTAAGCTATCATTCGAGGAAAT
>JAQIXD010000232.1:0-33176 GCA_034699985.1 Minunthozetes semirufus
TTCCCAAATGATCAATTGTGCGAGGATTCGATCCATCAGATTCTGTCCCATGTTTTAAGTTCTCAGAGTTTTTCATTAGTTTTTCATTTCATTATTGTTTGTCTTCGCAACTGATTTATTCACAACTCATTCCAAAACAAAGTATTACCTGATCTCACGATTGACGTAACCCACACACAATCATTGGAAGTCCTCTCCATTCGTTTTCACTACTTTTTCAGTGATTTTAATCATATATTTCTCTTAACTCATCATTGAGTCGATTCTCGTTTTTACCTTAAATTCGAGTAAAAAAAGTTTTATAAAAAAAATTGTTTGGATTTGTCTCTCATCTGATCTCTGTTTCTGATATTCAGTTAAAACGCTATAAACTTAGGGTAAGTGTTATTCAGTCATAAAATCTATTAATATTTGATATTTTGATTAACAAATTGAGTTAAAGTCAAACATTTAAAGAGCTTTTTGTGCTTTAATTTGTTGATTAGAAAATGTAATACTTTTTGACGCTTTATATCCAAACGAATGTATTGTTAGAAAGTGTCTAATATTGTGTCAAACATTGAATGCTTTTGACATTCATTGCATACATTAAAAGCAATTCGTGGTATTAGACAGCCCTCCATATCGTAGATTCGATGATAAGGATTTCCATTTGTCGGTGAAGTCGAGCACAGCTTTTCAAATGATATAACACTGTATTAAATATTATGAAAAACTAATCAAATCTGTGCTTTCATTGTGTGATAATTGCATTTCATATGATTAGGCGTTTCAGTCATTTGTGGCCTCGAATTAGTTCACAATAAGAATTGATATCTCAGAAAGTTCTCAGCCCTAACCCCTAAATCCTAGTTGTGAGTTTGAGTCCATCATTACTGAATACTATTATGCTTTTGACGAATAACCAAATAATTATGTTTTCCAATAGTTTTTGTGTTTTAGTGTAGAAAATAAGTCACGAAAATCTCTTTGAGCTCTTTTTCATACAACTATTGTGTTCTCAATGATTATTAACATATAAAGTATACCTCTTTTCCGACGTTATGTTTCTCTCGATTGACACAAAAACTATAAATTATTTTATCTTTTTTTATTTTTCTTGTTTTTTGTGCTAAATGTGAGTCATATTTAAATGATTTAACATTGAGTTATACCTGAATTTAATGTAAGTCCACAAATTAAAGCTCTTTTATCATTGATTTTCAAGGACTGTATTCTGACTTTATTTGCATTAATGTATAGCTTTTCTGTTCATTTGTTACCTTATCTCTCGATTTAAAGCACCAATTATTCAGTGGTTGTGTAGTTTGTGGCTGTTCTTTGTGTTCGGGCTTTGATTAAGTGTTTTATAACCTGAAAAGAGGTAAAGAATAGCATTTGATATGTTGTTCTTGAAAGCTGTCCAATAGAACTGATGGTTGGCTTCACTTCACTCTAATCACTGCTTTTTTATTGCAAAATCTCAACTAAAGTAATGGCTGTCAATCTGATGGCAATGGATGTGGTATTAAAATTCTGGTTATTATTTTTTTGATGGTTATGCTGGGCTAGAGTTAGAGCTAGGTCACTTGAATTGGGTGTGTATGTGGCTCTACAGCACAGCCTCATACCCATTGCCTCCTCTTTTTTAAATGACTATACAATAGGATATTATAATAGATTAAACATTTCATTAAATATATGCCTTTAAGTCTTGTTTTCGTAATAATAATTAGTCAGCACTTGAGTACCTCTTTTAACTTCTATAGTCTTCAGCACAGACTTAAGAAACAGTACGAACAGTGTTCTCAATAATTAGTGTTCATCTCTTCCACGCCTTTATCTATAATTGCATCGAAAACTGGAAAACTCATATAAATTGGTTTTTTGGGCCCTTTTTTAAAACACAATTAGTATATATTTCATTGGAAGCCTTGGAAGGCATCCCTCTAAATATGAGCCGTTTTGGCCAAAGGATGTTTTAGTAAACTCTACTAACACATACTCATTCTGTCCCTAATCTGATTTCACTCGAAAACATTTCTTCAATAAGTTATAACCGGAATAATCTTATCGATGCACTACTCTCTCGATTATTCTGAGCTTTCATTTGGGCACTCATTCCTCTATGTGTTGAGTCTTTTAATTGGTTTTCCAGTTTTTTCTGTTCTCTTATCACAATTTTATTACAAGTTTTTCATTTAAATTAATATTTATTTTATCTGTTCTTACATTTAATCATAAGTAAAATCAGGCGTTTATTTGTGAATAAAGTCTATAGTTTGAGATCATTGACCCCTTATTCTGTGCGCGACTTTGCTTCCATTGCCTTTAAACTTTATGCAGAGCACAGTTGAGTCACGTATGAATTGTTATGCAATTTGAAACTTTTCTTACTATAATACCGGAGGCTTATAACAACTCCGGTGTAAATCATTTCTATTAACTAAGAAATGATAATTTGTGCTGAATTTCAATGAATCTCATTCTCAAGGAAAATATGAATAAGTCTTACCTCATAGAGTCTATTAGAACCGAGAATATGAGTGATCGACCACTATATCAATTGCTACTATATTTACAGCGGTTTTAGTATTTTTACTATAATTTGGGTCAATATTGCGATTGTATGCTAAGAAAGTCTCACAAAACTAAATAGATATTTGTTATGCTTTTTCATAGATGTTTTCGTTTGTGTTGTTTTGTAAGTCCTTTTGCTGTTCTCTTTCTCTCGTTTTCTGTCGAATATTTTTTCGTTTTTAATGTTAGCAAAGATTTTAAATTTTTTTCCTGTAATTGAACTTCACTTCACTATTATTTTGTGGGTCATCTATACATCCATACATCTATACAACCATCGCATTCATACATTCGTTTTTTCTTCTCTTAAAAATCTCTGATTTACTCCTTTTGCGATATGTTTGTCCCATTTTAGTGTTATTTTGGGATATTTTGTGATTGTATTTGACATAACATTTCCGAAAGGGATTATAATTTCATTTTTCACGAAAATTACTTCAATTTTAGTGATAAACCGATTATTATATTATAGATTATCTTTAAAATATGAATTCGAGAAGAGTTTGCAAACCATTTCTCAATCAAACATTTCTTTTAAAACTGGATTTGTTTTGTTTTGAAATACAATAAAAACTAATTTGTAATTCATTTATCATTTTTTGCTCTATTATTGTGTAAGAGTTAACCCATTTTTATGGCGAAAGTTTATATCGTTTAAAATTGTGTTTTTCTTTTATGTAATTTTTTTCTTGGTTTTCAACTTTAATACGAATCACAAAACAGTTTGAAACAAATTTCTTGTAATATATTGTTATTAAAATGTGAAAACAGGGCGCAGCCTTCAAATCCATCATAAATTCATTGGTTATCACAGAGTTCTTATTCTTTGTTGAATTATCAGAATTTGAGGCAAAATATTTGATTTTAATTCAATTTGTGACCCCATTGGTGACCCCTCACAAACTTAGTTTGGTTCTGAGCCTTTGATTTTAATGGAATTCTTTCGTCAAAATACAAGTTTTTATTCATTTCTTTTTTGTTGAATTCGATTGACTCTTGAAATCAGTATTTATTCATCAGTCGGACCGAAATGATGTAAATTTTGAGCTCAAGTTTTCTATTTTTTAATTGAATATTGAATGAGTTCACTGGGAAGCCATGATATCCAGTCATGATATCCGCGTCTAAACATAACCAACTATTCAGTTCCGCTCTTCAAACAGTGTTTCCAAATAATGCAAGAGATGTCTAATCATTGAAAATCCTATAATTATATTCGATATAAATTTTTATATACTTTTGATATTTTTTTTTTTTTTTTTTTGGTTTTGAAATATACCTGATTTGGAAATGATGTGGAAATACAGTAAAAGTAGTCAATTCTTGCGTTCATTGCTATGTTATTCCATAACAACCTATTATTTGACGGATCTTTCCCTCGAAAACTGATATTTTTCTATTGTATTCCTCTGTGAAAGCGATCGCATTATAGAACCGATGCTTTCAGACACTATTTGTTAGCAATTTTATTGTCGTCGATTTGGAGCATATGCCCTATCGGTACTCCCGGTGCCTTTGCACAGACGGTCCTATCACCTGCGTTTTAACATATGAGGGCTCAAACTTTGTGTCCACAAAACAGAAATTAGTTTTTTACGTAAAACTAGATTTTTATCCTTAACTTCAAAAATAAATGTTAACTAAAAATATGTTAGTTTTGTTCCAAATTTTGCTGTTTTTCTCTATATTTCACATCAAACAAAAAATACATATTTTTTTCAATAAATTCTTGGATTTGACTGATTTTGAACTCAATCGTTGTCCCAATCTTTTAGCATTACTTTTATCTCTCTATTAATAGAATTATTCTCTTTTATGTTGCCTTTGATTCAAAATAAGACCCAAAGACTTCATTTAAATAATTAAATTTAGCAAATAATGAGATAATTGTAGCGATAGAGCGATAGTCACTAATATTTTAGAGCTATTGTAAAACCTCTCAGATTTTATTGTAAGTTAACTAACATTTTAATTAATGATTGTATCGTTTCTTTTGGCAAAACTTTTTTATTAAAATATTTTTCTTATTTCTATTCATTCGTTCATTAATTTTGTGTTTCGGATAATATTTTGACAGAAAGTGAATGTAGTTTTGAATTTTGAATTTACCTGATTATTCGAAGTGAGTTATCTATGACTTTTAGCTCGAAGTATACCGCGTTTTGGGCTAAAAAATTGTCGGATGTGTGAGAATTGGGTAAAAAAGTTTCATTTTTAATGATTAAGTTTTCTTGTTATCCCTTTTAATGAATGACTTTTATGATGAGAATATGGATCAAAATCGCCATCAATTTTGTTAATTACTAAAACATTTATAAATATACATATAATGTATATAAAGTTCATTAATCACTTAATTTAAATTCAATTTCCTCTCAATTTGGTTTATGAGTAGAATAAAAGGATTAAAATATAATTTTATGATATTTTTTTGGTTTTGCTTACAATTGGTTTTTATTAGCGTTAAATGTTTTGACTCACGATTTGCTTTTATTAAACACTCTTTTATTGATTGATAGCATACTTATCATCCATTAAATGTGTTTTTTGTTGTTATTGGAGCCAAAAAAGTCATGTTTTTAAATATAACGGCATATGATATACGGGACTCACAATAAGCTCACAATGAGCTCACATTCTCGCGTTTTTGCCATAAATTTTGCATTTAATTGCTTTCAAATAGTTTTTTGTGTAAATCTGTTCCTTCTCTCTGCCGTTGTGTTCACGAAATATATCGAAAAACAATTTGTTTTTTCCTGAACTCTAAACTTTGACCGAAACACCGAAACAACGATTGTTTTTCTGATAATAAAAAACAACAAATTTTTTATTTATTCCGATATTAAAAACGAAGCGATTATTTTCGTTAAATTTATCGATTCTGAGAATAATATAATTTATAATAAAATTAGATCCTCTTTCAGAAGAAGTTGCAGAAGTAGTTCCAAAAGTAGATCTCTTGAAATTGTTTTCGACATAATTCATAACTTAATATTATAGCTGAAGGATATATAATTATATAATTTGGACTTTAGTTAGTATTTGTTTGCTTCAAATATCGATCAATTATAATATTTGGTCTCTCGCCCTCTCCTCTGTCTCTCAGGACATGGGACGGACGTTCAGTTGATTTTTATGACTGCTGTGAATGCTTTTGAAAATTGTTTTTTATTCATTCATCCATTGAATAGACTTTTGTGTTGAATAAATACATTTAAAGGACTCTAATATTTGAATATGAATTTCAATTTATATATTTTTTATGCTTTTCTTCTGATTTGTGAATTCGTTGTCTCTATTCCTGAAGGAATCACTTTATAAGAGACTATTATTCGTTAAATAATAGAAGAAATGTTTAACTGATTATTCATCTGATTGTTTGATGCACTTGAATGAGACTCTCATGTGATGAGACACTCTCTTCCTGTGCATTATTTTCAGTGTTGACACCCTATGGTTAAAAGCCCTGAATTTAAGACAGTTTTTTGGAAATTTTCTCTCAAACCCCTCCCAACAGACAAAAAGTCTATTTTTACTTTTTATTTCACTTTACCTGAAGTTTGCGTTTTTTATATGCATTTTTCAGTTCAATGTTTATTTAGTAGTCTTTCTGTATTGTTGTGGCCTTAATGTCACCGCAGATGACGTGCCGATCATAATAGTGCCATAAAATGTTGGTCTTCTATTGTAGAACCGGTGCTCACACTTGATATGAATGAACTTTCATTTGAATGAAAATTTTTATATTTATTTCTATTTTAGTGAAGTTTTTCATAATTTATAATCAAATGAATGATTAGTTTTTATAAAAATATATTTTTGGATCCAATTCTCATCGAAAGTGATTTCTTTTTGACTTTAGGCGATCCAATCAGAAATAGAGAACGTCGGCCGCCGTTTCATTAATGATATCAAAGACAATAATCATTTTGGAAGCGTTGGTTCAACGACAAAGTTAACAAAAACTTTGACTAAAGAGGAAAGACGTTGGCATTCGCTTTGGTTGAAATCATTAGAGTATTTAATGATTCTGGAAGAGGGACCACATTGTCCTCAACATTACAACATCAGGTATTTGCGAATACTGTTTGCTTTTTGCACCTTTTGTTTGCTTTCACTTCATTAATATCCTGTCCGCCACTTCTCTTACGTAAAATCAGTCGATTTACTTATCAATAGTTATACACGTTGTGAGCCCTCTCCTCTCAAAAAATAATTATCTAAACATTAAACACATTAAACATTGAATTTGAATTTAAAATGTGTTTATTTATATTTTTCTATTTTAATTCTCTTTAATTTGTATTTAATGGATTAAAAATAACTCTTAAGCGGTGATAATAATGCCTAAAATGACTAATATTTTTATAACAATTTTCCTACAAAAGAATGAATGTCTGTCTCTGTTCTGAGAATCTTATTCATGCTATTAATGACTTGTGTTGTGTTGTGTCCTAAATATAACATTAATATAACATTTCTTATTATATGCTATTTTTTCTATGAATCCATTTATTTAAGGCTAATCTGAATATAATTCGAGTCTATATTTCTTTGCAATTCATTCATGAAATAATCCATTCATTTGTCGAAAGAACAGTATTTTAAATGTATTTTTTACTCTTCATTAAAGTGTGAAACAATTCAAGTAATTCTTAATTTAGTTTCTCATCAAAAATGAGTTCAAATCAAACATTAAATGTTTTTATTAAAAATCTTTTTACTCTTTTTCCGGCTTTTTATGAATTAACTATTTTTTCATATTCTGTTCATTTCATCGCATTTTTAGTCGACATTTGATTAATTCAATAATAAACACAACAATTGGTTCTCAGATTAATGTATATTTCATGTCTAAGATTACACACACTTTAGAAAACATTAGTCTTGTATATGAATTAATCTCTAAACCTTTGAAGAGGATCTGATTTCTAAATCTTGTAATTATCCGAAGAGATATTTAAAGATATTATGAATTAAGAAATTGTTTTTGTTTTTGTGCTTTACTTCCAATTTCTTAATTTAAGATATAATCAGAAGAACATAAAAAAGTTAATTATATTTATATTTATTTATATTTTGATTATGTGTTGCGATATAGTGTTGAAGAACAGTTGCCATCAAAACGCCATAAGAATAACGTCGGAATAGTCTCAAACACAGACCGAATCCGCAATAAAAGAGTACAAACGACGGGTGCAATGGTTGGCGAAACCAAAAACCAAGTGCTTCGCAATGACTTCGATGAGAAACTGGAGATCATCCAAAAGGACATCGGATACTCGAGCGATGCTGACATGAGTGATGCCGTTGAGGTAACCCTCTATTTATCATTCGTTAGATTAAATATTTTAAGAGATTTAATAGTTGTCGACAGCTGTTAACAGATCCTAACATTTAATTCATTAATATTTGCCTCAAAGCCTCTTCAGGACTACATTTCTCTAAATATTTTGAGTTAATTATTCACTTCTTTCGTTCATTTGTGAGAAAAACATAATTTATTAATAAATTGTTTATATGTTTACAAATTCTCCGAATATATTAACACAAAATAATATTCGCTTTAAATTAATTCAAATTTAGTTTAATATTAAAATTCAGACATTTTTTCCTTAAAACCAAAAGATTATAAATGTTTTGTCATTAATATTATATTACGTTAACTAATAATTATATTATGATCTCATAGTTATGCCATTAATATGTTTAACCTTTTATTCAATTCTTATTGTTTTAAATATTCTTATAATTTATCAAAAATCAGTACCAAATGAGTGAATATTTAATCAAAGACTCGTTTTATTGGAATTTAATTTTAGAATTTGAGAGCAATTGAGAGCATTATTCCAGACATAAATGAGTTTATACTCATTTCAATACATAATTAAAAATTGAGGCAAAATATCTTCTTCTCTTAGGTATTACTGAATTAAATTCAGATTTAGATATTTGTTATGTTTTATGCATTTAATGGTTTAATATTTAAATCATTGATTGCTGTCATAATCACTGATTTAAGGCAATCCTTAGAGCTGATGATCTAATCTTAACTTTTTTGATCATTTGATTCATTTCCTTATTATCTTAATATAATATTCGAGTGCCTTATATCTGACCACTCAGTCTATTAATATCCATTGCAAATGATGTGTTACTAATTGTCGGCACCGATTCGCTTATCTGTGGTTTAGGCACATCCGCACTCAGATGCAGCAAATTTGTCGGCGCGATCCACACGCAAACTTAGGCGGCGCCGTAAGACTCGATTAGGTGGAAGAACTCGGCCCTGGAGTTTCCACTCAGACTGGACTGATTGGGACTACTATCAGACCCCTCTTCATGGCGATTATGTCAGTTCTGAAGACCTCTATTATGAAGACGATAAGACTATCAGACAATTGATTGAATTCGGAGAAAATTACGAGACTTGGATTAACAATGAAGACATCGATGATCTCATTCGAGGTATTCTATTATTATTGTTTTATTATTGAGCTCTTCATCTGTTCCTCTGTTTTTGTTTGCATTTCAATAGAATTGTCTATAATTTTGTTGAATTTTTTTTGTTCCACTTTTTTGACTAAAATCTATAAATAGAGGAAAATAGACAAAAGAATAGACAATAGGTTTACATAATTGACATTACATTAGATTTCGTGCAATAATTTTCAATGATTTACTCTATAAATAGTGTCGACGCCATCGTCGCCACAAACAGAGAAAAATGAGGGACAGACTGAGGCTATTGGTCCCGCTATGGAAATACATCCGCGAAAGACAACAAAGCGGTCAGCCATGCATTTGACGTTTACAGTCCTCCTGTACGCGACTCTGGCTATATTTGCGTTGGCTCTCACTTTAACCAATTACTCGCCCCATATCCAGAAGCTGTATCGCCGGCCGCCACCCATTTGAACATCAGTTCTGGTCGGAAGTGTTTAGTCTTATATAATTCAATAGTAATTAAGGCTACACTATATATCGTATTTCTTATAAGAGTTATTTAGATGAGTCTATTCCAGGCATTAATCCGATTATCCAATGAATAACAGCTTAAGAACTAACAGAATGTTTGGCTAAAAGTTTTTGGTTTTGTTTATTCTCTTCAATTGATTATTGAAACGAAACGATGGATAGCTTTAAGGGACAAAAAACTCCCTAATCTGTGATGATTTTTAGAGCTGTTCCCGTCTTAATGCCATTCACTCACTGCCCGTTTATTAGCGTTTTTTGGAACAGATATCAAGTAATGAGTTTTGTATTAAAGTATTTCTTTTTGAGTATTCGGTCGACTATTGGTGTCTAACATGAAGTGAACTTTTAATTTACTTACGAACGCAACCAAACACACGACCACTCAGTCTATTGAGCTGTAGAATCAGGTCAAGAGCTCGCCATTAAAACACCTTTTCCTGAAAAAATTGAGCCATTAATTAGATATTTGTTTTTATCCATTGATTTCTCGTTTCATTTAAACATTTTTTTGTCTCATTTCGAACAAAATGAGTGTAAACTTACCTCAACTCAAATATTAACTAAACTTCAATGAATGTAATGCCTGTAATACTGTTTGTATTGTAATTTAGGTTAGTTTTTAAATGTACTTAAACTCAATTGTAATCAAAGAAAGCATTCAATACAAGTATATGTGTATTAACTCGAGTGGTGGCAGATATTGTCTTAACCTAACATACAGTTAACGCCATTTAACACAATTGAAAAATATGTAGCGAATCATATTATGCTCAGCCCTTCTATCGGGACATTCATCAGATTCGTGACTCAATTAGTATTTGTTTCCAATTAATCGAACTTAACTTTTAATGAAAAACTTCTTTCAAATCTTCAAATTCTAATTTTATATCCACTCCAAGACTGCAAAACACATTTGCAAGTCTTATGGCTCTCTCCCTATCTCTCCCTCTCTTTATTTCTTTATCTCAAATTTGATTTGAAATTTCATTATTTATTTATAAAATTCATTTTTTAATTTATATTTAATATATTTTCCATAAATATTCGCAAAAAAATCAAAACTTGAATGAAATTTGAATTCCTTTCGAAATCTCTTTTTCCGATTGTTTTCCGGATTTTGTTTTATTCTCTTATTTTCTTATAAAACAAAACAAATGACGAAAATATAATTATTTTATTATAATTAAATGCCATTAATGACTGACTTTTCCGTATTTTATTCCCTCAATTATTCTTAAATTACTTTACTTTCAGTTTTTGTAGTAATTTATTACAATTTTGTCAAACATTTAAAAACACTTTTAAAATCGATTTATGATTGAATGCCTTAAAACTCTTTTAAAGCGTTTAACGCTTTTTTCAACGAAATCTTTTGTAATTAAACTAATCTTTTAATTCCTGTTTTCCCTTCGAGTCTTTGTTTCAATTATTATCTGAATTAATACATAACTTTTGTATTAATTATTAATCTTAATCTTAATTCCATTTTTTGTGTGCATTATATCAAAGAGTATTGTCTTCACTACAAAAGACATAATTATATAATTTTAAGTTCAAATCAAATATATATTAATATTACGACAAAAAAAATTATATAAAAATATATTTAAAAGTTTTTTATATTTTTTTCATAACTAATCATATTTTGATATATATTTGAAAAATCTATGAAAAGAATATATAAGTATTTGTGTTGTGTTTTACGATTTATAGCAATAATTGATATTAATTTTGTGCCTTTTCTACAATATTACTATTATTTTAATTATTATTATTATTATTATTCATTTATATAGATTACAGTACATGTACTTCATATCTAGTCCGACAAAATTCAATAAAAAACAATTCGAAACATATTTTAATCGATTATTATATCTAAGAAATGCTATAATAAAGGGTCAAACCTTATACCTGTATTCATAACTTAACTAATGATGAGATTCTATGTGCGATAGTATGCGTTTAGCCCTTCCTTTTCCAGGTTTATCTGTCTGTCGGGTATTTGAAATTTTAATTTTGAACTTTAAGTCAAAAGAATATGTTTTGGGAAAACTTTGATGAATGTGGTGTTTGTGGCGCACACCTAACACTGCATTTCCCATTAAATGTGTTATTAGATATGTTTTCTTTCGTTATTTAATTTAATATTCTTTTGATTTTTGGAGGAATTAATTACTTTTAATACTTAGTTATTGTGAGAAAACAATTGTTTGGTAAAACATTAGCTCAACATTAGCTCAACCGACGCATTACCTCATATCACAAGCATTTTGTTTTTCTCATAAAACTTAAGCAAAAAGTATTTAAGTTTTGAGATAATGAGTACAACAGAAAAAATATTGAGAATCCCCTCAATTCAATTCAAAAGCACTTTCGGTCAAACAGTTTTCAGGTTTTCCTACAATTCTATGAAGTGATTGAAATTTAGTTTAATTGAGTTATTAATGGGAAAAATCGAGGCAATAGTTAATTGGGTTTTTAATTAATTTTGATATTATGTTCGCATTAATTATAAACTATCTTTACTTTGGACTCCTATCAGAGTTTTGCTTCACTCGATTAACTTTTCTTACAGTTATTATCATTCATACCATTCATTCATCCTTTGAATTGATCCGTCATTTCTTCGGTTATTTCGTTTATAATAGATTTCACGCTATTTATTGTCGTTTTCATTATAGTTGTCCCAAAAAATATCAATTATTTTCGCTTTTTGTTGATTCAATTCAATTATATTTAGCCTTCAATAGTAAATTCAAATGTATAGCCTAACCTATAATTCAGTTTTAATTAGTCATATAGTAATGACATTTAAAATTGAAACAAAACATAATTCAAATATTATTAAAATAATTATATTCATTAAATAATTAAAAATCTTTTGATAATTGATAGCAAATAAGTGATTAGTCGGGAATAAAACGTTATCTGAAAAATTTAGTTATTATTATCGATTAAATCGATAGAAATCCAAATAAATTCAATTGAAATCAGGTCTTAATAGCGAAACAAAAATCAAAAATTTTGTTGCTTTGAATCAGAAATGAGTAAAATTTTAATTCAGTTAATCGACTAAAAGCCAGTAATGAGTGAAATCCATTGGCTATCAAATCGGTCCAATCCATCACCAAATTAGACATAAAATCATTTCTTAACCTAAAATTGAGTTTAATTTAGTGAAAATCGATTCATTGTTCTCCACCTAAACATAAGATTAATCGCTTTTATTTGAAAATCAGATTTGATTTTAGTATTGAATATAAATTATTTTGTAATCAATCAAAAGGTATGGAAAACTATAGCTTAGAATTCGAGGCTTTTCTTATATTTGAGTTTTAACTCCGGAGTAAATCTCTCTGAAAACTCGTTATCATTATATCGATGTTATTCCTAACGTTAGGAATAGAACTTCAAAAGCAATGAATTCAAAGGTATTTCGAAAAAGTTTTTTAACTTATAATTTGCTAAGAATTGGGTCAACTTTTGAGGGAATTAACGGTATTTCGACAAAAGAAAATAATAGAAGAAAAAAGAGATAAAACGGAAAGTTTTGCGAAGTCTTGTAGAGAACATACAATTAAATGCTTTCCTCTGTTGAAAGTACTCAAGAATTTCAAGATTTACCTCCAAATGAATTCTAAATTCTAAAATGTTTAGCAGTAGTACTGTAGTGACCCCAGAGTGACCCCAACCACTGTTAATACAATAATGTCTAAAACACTCATAAATTATGAAACTCTCAAAAATAGACCGTAAAAATGGTTTTCTTTAACTCGCCTTTCAATGGGAGGACAGAAACCGTTTTTACAAATGAAAAATTACTTTAAAACTCAAACACTTTTTCAAAATAAATAATTTGTTTTATTGTCAGTAAATCTATTGAAATAAAATAGACATAAATTTTAATATTTTTAGAGCTTTTCTGGAAAACCATTAAGAAGTAACAAGAATTGAACGTTTGAAAAGTTCAACTATGATAGCCATATAGTGGCTATAATTCTTATAATTTTTAAAATATTAAAATCAATTTTGAACTATATTTGGACAACTCCTTGATTGAATCCGAAACATTTTTTTCTAAATTAAAGATTACAATTAATTTTAATTAAATAATATTTGGCGAGAAAAATAATCTTGCTACTATAAAATTAGATTATGTATACATTATGTACGTTTTTAATGATAAAATTCTAAAAAATAGAAGAGAAGTCAAATATAAATATAAAGCTATTAATCTATTAATAGCTATAATAATATTAATATTAAACTCTGTGTTCAGTAATAAAAATATGTAAAACTATTTTTATTTGAAGATTAGATTCCAGCGGTTGTGCCGTTAGGTATGAGAACAATGGGTTTTTGACTTTCTTTGCTTTTCTCTTTTCTTAGTGAATGTTTGGTCTCTTCGTGCCATTGGCTCCGATCCGAGCATTTAAACTGAAGGTCCATGTGATTGACCGGCGGTAGTGACAGTAAAGCTCTCAGAATGTTCTCAATGGACGCCCGCTGTTTGAAGAGTGCGTTCACTACTCGACCACCTCTTTCTACGAGAGGAGCTTTACATAAGTAGGACAACACTGAGAGCACACAATTGAAAGATTGGTATTCAGCGAACGGTTCGACGCCTAACCATAAACAGAAAAGCAATTGAGTTATGTCTGAAATCCGATTAGGAATTCCTTATTTGTTTGTTTGCTTACGATTGTAGTGGATTTGAAACCTAACTCTTTGGCAGAGCTCCGCCAAAATGACCAAATCCAAGATAATGGGTGCCGCCAACAGCGAGTCCTCGCAAGTGTTGTGCACAACTAATGTATTGCGTCCGCCCAGCATCAGTTCACTGCAGTACTCATCCATTGCACGTTTAGAGTCGGCCACAAACGGTACATATTTTATGACTACACAGTGGTCTGGTTTTGTCATACCTGTTCCATACAGAATCTGATTGGACGCAACCATATCATCGACGACATTAGATTTGGATATCTCTTTGCTTCTGAACTGTTCGGGGGCTGACAGGTTGTAGCCATCATTATTTCCCAAATGATTGTAACTGACTATAGAACAGGGCTTTATTCCTGCGCTCACCAAAAAATCTACGATAACTGACTTAAACTTAGTTTGACCAGACTTGAAGTCATCGCCAGCGATAAAAACGCCTTCCCTTTCAGCCAATTCAATGACTCCCTCCACAAATGTATTCTGTGGCGAACCGTTTATGAAAGTGCACTGAATTTGAAAAATAATTCATTAAAAGTAAAATATTTGCAAAAAATGTGTTTTGAATTGAATTGAAATGAAATGCCTTTTCAAGAATAGCTGCAACAGCATAGAGAAGGGATGGCGCCAATTCAGGCTCATTGCGTTTGATGGCAGACAGGAGGTTGTCTGCACTGTCATGTATGCCATTCGTAATATTTGTGAATCTTTCGGTGTTTGCCGTCCAAAGGACTATAAGAGCACCCAAATTGTTATGAGCCTTAAACTGGCGAATGTCGGCACGAATTTGTGAGACCTGTGCCCACTTGTCACGACTTATGATCACATTATCAGCCCTTTGATTCTGGTTCCCGGCTATGAATTCCGGATCAAATATAGCCTTTCGTGGTCTCATATCTCGCATAAGAGGCATGAGTTGGGTTTGTAGGTTATAATCCAATACTTTTGCTCTCTTCATAGCTTCAGCCAAATTGGCAGAAGATATATCCCATCCGTCAACTATTAAGTCATTGGGACAAACCATTGGAATCATATCTTTCATTGGAATGTATATGTCTTTCCCTAACAATAATCGAATTAAGTTTATATTAATTTATTATTCAATGGTTTAAATAAATGGTTTATCACTAATCACTAAATTATCAGTGAATTGTATCTTCAAATTTCAAATATCATAATATTATCTGAGATTTTCATCGATTATTATATTTATAAATATATTTAATCGAATTTAATATAAATTACTTTTTCGGCTAATCTATGGAAAAAAGCAAAAAAATTTGACATTTAAACAAAAATTATACCATTTATTGACTCTATATTTCTGGTCATTTGATTTTATCAGTGAATGTGATATTAATAAGCAGTCAATCCATCAAAAGTAATAAATAAAAAGTTGAAAACTCAATAAAAAATGAAATAATATTCATATAAAAGCAAATTATGTAATATAGGAATTGGGGTAAAGAAACTCCAATAAGAATAAGAATAATACAAATTCAGTAAATTTTTTGCTCTTATTTTTTGTTGTTTTTATTTATTGTGAATTTTGTTTTGTGTTTAACCCCTTATAAACCCCTTATAAGCAATCAGTTTTGATATTTTTCTGAATTAGGAATTAGTTTTCAATATATTCTTGTTTTCGATAAGTTTTGCTATTTTTAGGAATACATTCAAATCATTCAATACATTCACTATTGAAGACTTCGACCTTATTCTCACCGTTTGGATCTGTTCCCAGAAGAACAGTTGAAGATTGTGTTATACTTCCAAAGTAGTTGGATTTGATTGTTCCTTCTTTCGTGTTCCACTCCATGGCGTGTTTATTGGCCAGAATAGCACCGGTCACTGTTGACCCATTGTTTCCGCCCCAACCGACTAACATAAGCCCAGTTTTTGGAACATTGCGTTCAGTTCTGAATGTGACCAAAGTTTTCATGGGATAGACCTGAAAAACAGTCGCAATAAATGAATAAATAATTTTATAATTATTGTATCAATCGATATGTCTTTAGAGGGGAAACATTGAGAAGAGTTCATCGATTGATATTTTGCGACCTTCAGTGCATTCTTCGTAAACATATATACTTTGTAATAATATTTTTTAAATATTTGCACAAATATTCTTTTCTCGAAACTTTTCTCATAATTAATTTTTGCAAAGTCTTGTAAACATGTTTGGTTTGATATTTTTTTTCACCAAGATTCAACAAACTATGGAATATTTCAATCAAAATATTTTTCGTTTACCAAAAGTTTTTAATCATTACTTCTGAGAAAGTTTTGAAAAAGAAATTCTGAGAAATTTGTTCTTCTTTTATAAATTTCGAGAATTCCTGCAACACTTAACACAAATTGTTGCCCTTTTCTATCCCAAAGCTATTCTGTTGAGTTAAATATGAGTTATATGAGGCAATAATCAATAATTATTTCACAACTAATCATAACTTATATAAACTCATCATTCGTTTTAATAAATTATTCAGAAATGAGTTGAAATGTAGTAATATTTTCTCTTTCTAGAAATAATTTTATATAATTTATAATTAAAATAATTATTTATAAATTGTTTGAGTAATTAAAGCGAATTAAAGGTTAATTGAAGTCTTTGATAGTATTAAAGTATTAAACGATTTAACATTTAAATCGATTCGTTATATAAATTATAAAACGAATTGAATTTATGTTAAGATTTTCAATGAAAACATCGATTAATTGATGAAAAATTACAACTCATTAGTGATTATTATTATGTTTTATATCGCAGTTTAAACAGAAATTTATGTCAAAAATTTAGGATAAAAATAAGAATTTATATTTCCATTGAATTTAAGAAATATTAATCCAAACTCACTTTAATAGTACCGGTTTTGTCATCCCTTTTGCATTTCACGTTTTCGTATTCATAATCTGATTCAATGAGATCTTCATAATAGCGAACGTTTGGACTCTGAATAACAATATTATTATTAACTTTAATATTAGACATAATAATCGACAATCAAATAACCAAATCGTGTTTCAAATAATTCTCTTTAATCAAAATTTATAAAAATTAAGCCTTAAAATAGAAATACAATAATCCGATTGAAATGAATTTTGATTTGTTATTAAGATTTCACTCTTTTATCACAAATATATTTAGACTTCAATCAAATCTCTAATTAATTTAATTTCGTGAATAACTCTCCTTTTTATGTAATATTTAACTCTTTTCCAGTATTTTTTAAAAATGAGAATAAAATGTCAAATTATAATAGTTTTTGAAATGTGAACCTCACTGTCATTGCTATTACAGAAATAGTAGTATTCCTACATTATTCTTGTGATTCTGTGTGGTAGGACACCGGTATATTACAGCGCCTGCACAATAAGCACCAACATATTCATAATTAGCCGGCAATTCCTTTCACGTGAAATTCATGCAGTGGTTGGAAAAATAAACTACATTTACCTCAACTTTTACCGCCACTATTGGATAATTGTTATTTAAATCGCATTTAAATGGATAATGTTGATCAGGGTTTAAACTTGAGAGCATTAATGCTATTATAGCATTGATATATCAAATTATAATCACATTCACATTAATGCATAACTTCATGAAATCAAGTTTTAATCAAAATTATTGAATTTAATACAAATGTTTTGATTAAAATTTTCAATGATTTAATGCTCCGAATAAATAAATAAATGAGTAGATAATCAGTGAATAACTGAGTTATCGGAACAAATAAATTATATGTTTTATTATCTGACATTTTCTTACTTTAAATCAAATGTATTTCAATATAAAAGTTTAAAATTATTTGACATTCAAATGGATTTCGAAATTTTCTGAATTTAATTTGATTTTAATATTTATATTATTTTATATAATATTTATATAATTGTTTTGAATAAATGATTGTTTGGATAAATTACTTCGTTTTAATCGACGATTTTGTATTTGAATTATTATATTCAAAGCAAAGTATAGTACAGTTACTGAATACCTGCATGTTTTGCAATTCATTAACATAATGGCACAGAATAACAATTCAACAAAAGAATTGTATATTATTTGATGAATGTCTGTCCCAAACATTGATTCATAAATCGATAATCATTTGAATTACAATTCAATCAATAAATTCAATGAATATATTCGTGAGAAAAACGATGAAATTGTTTTGTTTGATATAAAAACGATATTTTGACGCAAATTAATACGAAATACAAATAAAATCAAACAAAATATGAGGAAATCTGCGACAAAATGTTCTCAAAATTATTTAAAAGGGCTTTCGTTTGGAAAATCATTTAATCCAAGAAATTCAGGATATATTCGGTCCAAAAACTCAGGAAATGGTATGCAATCAAGTATTGAAAGGGAGTTTCATTACTCTTCTCTCTGATTAGTTTTGATATATAGGTTTACTTTTGAAATAAATACAATCATTCATTGATTACTGAATCAGTTATCAGCGCTATATATACCTCCAAATTAAGGACTGGATTCTAGATATTTGTTTCGATAAGTTTAATGGCGACTCATTTTCTTATATAAATCGATGAGTGATTTGAAGTAAACTCAAACAAAAAACAAAACAAATTCACGAAACAAATAAATTTTATTTAATTAAAGCGTTTAAACATTTTTTATATTTATTTATATAAAAGTATTTCTTTTTTATTCCGTTTTTAAACAAAAAATAAATAAAAATCATTGAATTAGAGATCAATTCTTGAAGTGTGAGAATAATATCCATTCCTTCCAAGACTTGAGAAACGAATTGATATTTCAATTGATTCGACACTAATTTCTCCGAAATAATAGTCTTTATATTTACTGAGAATACCGGAGGCGTCAAAACATTGGGTGGCATTACGTCTATCTCTATCCCGACCCCTGTCTTGTGGCCGAACTGTTCTCTCATTGATTGCCCTCTCTTTGAATTTGGTGTTCATAAGAGTGACGTGAAGTTTAACCTTTCGTTCGGGATTCACATTATAGAAGTCATGTGAGGGACGGGCCATAAATCCACTCTTTTCGAACTCTTCGTAGATATGGTCGACAATAAGCTGAAGGCACTTCTTTTCGGACATATCGTGAACTTTGGCGTAGAGGACATTGACCTGTTCCGGATCATCATTCATGTAATCAATGCCTTCGAGTTTCACTTTAAGACTATTATCACTAATTAATGGTTTGATATAATTGTTGTGACACTTCTCCAGTATATCTGAAGCCATGTTTTTCTCGTTTTGATCCGTCAGAAGAAGTATAGCAACCGTCAGATGAAGTTTACTCTTTGATTGAAACAAATACTCATCGATTCCTTTATTGATTTCATTGTCTTTAAGTATTTGTGTCTTAAAAGTGATAAATCGGTCACAAATTGAATTATCATTGAAAGGAATGGACACAAAATGAGTGAAATCCCCTCTATCTCGAGCTCTGGTCACAATTGAATTGATTTTATTCACGGCATAACTCACATCTTCTTCAGTATTACCGGTGATAATGACAGCACCGGTCAGATCAGTCTGAGAGGGGACGACAATACGACACCGGCTATTGTTCTCAATTTCCTTCTTCTGGTTTCCGTGAGCGCCGACAATATATTTATGAAAATATTTCCCGATTTCGAGTTTAGCGCGGAATCGATTTCTTCTGCCTTCACTGATGTCTTCAATACCATTATCTTCATTTGTTTTGGATTCCTCCAAAGCATCTATTGATTTGATTTGTGTTTCATTTGTTTCTGAACTGATTTTGTTGTCGATCTCTTTGATTTGGTGTTTAATATTTTGAACAACTTTTGGGTTTTGTTTGGTTTCAACGAATTGATTGTAATCATCAATAATACCATCGTTTGGTATATCAAGTCTTCGGAAAAACATATTTCCAATTCGAGTCAACTTTGGTTGCATTATATCCATGGCTATTATCTTATATTTATTAATTAAAAACTGAATTAATTTACTGACTATTGATTTGTTTACTACTTTGGGACAGAATCTGAATGCAGAGAAAAATGGCGCCAATTATACTATACTATACTATTAGGGACCGTTCATTGCTATTGAATGTGAACACGAATTTGTTATAAATATGAATACATTCCTTCATTTTCTATAATAAATCACTAAAACTGATCACAATTTAAACCAATTGTCGCCAACAGATTCAGATGAAAGATGAGATAACAATTTATTCAATATCCAGGAAATCCTTTTGATATCAGAAATAGATTGCTATCAATTATTCCCTTGAATTAAAAGTAAGATAATTTTGTTTGTAAGAGTTGAGATAATTTGACAAGATCATTTCATTGATTATTTCATTGATCATTTCATTTTTCATTTGATTGCCCATTTCAATAGATTTGTGAGTTCATTGAATTTGTAAAAATATTTATTAAATTATTAAATAATTGTTAATAGAAATCAAAGTCTTGTAAACTATAATAAACTATAATTTCATATAATTTTTGTTCTGAAACTTGTGTTCAATAATTCATTAAAAAAAATATTTGAAACTGAATTTCAATGGTTTTTGGTTTTGAGGAATAAATTGAAAAACTATTGAATTAATTGATAAAAGAAACGAATAAATAGTTGTTTTTCCCTCAAATTTATCGTTTTTTAATTCAGATTTTAATTCAGGTTTTATTGAATTTAATTTTGATTAACTGGAAAGTGTTGTTAAGGAAAACCAAATGTCTGTTATCTGATCCCTGAATGTGCTTCAAAAAGTGATTGTCTTAATTAATACTTTTGTGGAACAAATGTTTGGAAATATTTAATGACAGCAATAAAATCGAGGTCTCATTAACCGAAAAAAAATTGATTAAATCAAATAAATCTATATTTTAGTCGTCTTTTAGTTATATTTTAGATTTAATTATATTTAAGTTATACTTAAGTATGACTTAAAACTTATAACTAAGCGCTAAAACTCTCAAATAATTGACTAAATATTTGAAAAGAGGTTCAGGAATTGGCTCAGAATTGATTAAATCTTTAAATATATTTAATTTATTTGTGATTTTAATTCATAATATTCCGAGAAATTGGTTTAAATTATTTGTATGTCTGATAAATGTCTGTGAATTCCAGCACTCGTTTCACACAAATTCATTGAATCGACGGCAGAAGTAGTGATGTATTACAAACCAGTTGCACGACCTCTCACTACCTCTCAATACCTCTCCTATTCTGGTATAATTCAAGTGTCAAATGGCAATCAAGACTATTGTATTGATGTTCGTAATGATTGAGTGACACTCGAGTTAAAGCGCTGTTAAATAAAGGGTCGAAAAACTTTTTAAAACTGTTTGGCACTGACTTTGGCATTGACTGGCGTTCACTCTTCACACTTTGTTGGTCGGGTAGTGTTCGGGTAGTGATCTGCCCGGAGTTCAAGTTCATGAATCATGAGTCATGACTCGCCATTTAATTTGTAAGCAATACATCAGGTCTGGCATCAGATGTGAAAATAAGTTGTCAAACAGTTATTCAAAGTTTCGAATAACTCATCGCCGATAACCCATTACTAACTTATACTTAAATTGAATATAAATTATTTAAATTCAGAAAATTATAATTTAAATCAAATCATCTGATTATTGTTTGATCACAAGTTTACGTGTGTTCAGGACTTCCCTCTTTTTTTATTTTAGAAATTATGGTAAGAGATGTTACTGTCTATCGATAGTTCCGCTCTGGCTTTGAATTGGAGCCAAACAGAGTTCAATTCGGGAAATAACGTATTTCTATGTGATTGATGTGATTCACAAAATTATCGGTTTTGATAAAGGAATCCCTTTTAAATCGTTTCAATCATTTTTGATTAATATTATAAAAATGTTTTTATTCTTTTATAGAAATAAATTCTATTCTGATATTATTCTCTTCCTTTTGACTTACATTTCCAGTATTTTTAACTAATTTCTTATCTATTTTTGTTAATCAAACAAAATTATGTTTTAATTAAAAGACTTTTCGGTTTATTAGTGTTTATTAAATTTAATTACTATTATATTGAGAGACAATTTATTGGCTATAATTTATAGACTTTTAATAGACTATAAATTCTTAAAAACTAAGCAATAATTTAATCGGAAACTCTTTTTTTGAGATTAATGAGAAGATAACCTAAAATAACGTTTAATTATAATTTTGAGTTTTACTAATAATAATCACATTTTGGGGTAAAAAATAAAATATTTGTGTAAAACAAGTGTAGAATATATAGAATAACCGATAAAATCATTTGATGCCAAAAGAATTGGAATTATTTTAACACAAACTCACCATTAATTAAAAGTGAAACTTAATTACTTGTGTCTGACTCTGACAGCAGATATGATTTGATCGGTGATATCCTATATATTTTTAGCTATAATTCATGACAACCAATCACTCCGAGTGTTAAACAATTTACATTTATATACATTTAAGACAGGGATGATCAATGAAATGATCAATGGAGATACCATCTAAAAGGGAGTCTATAAGGAGTCAACTCAATCTATTATACACTAAAATTGTTGGCTTTTGAAGTCCTTTCAAATCAAGATTCCATTAAAAGGGAAATCGATGAAAATTCCAGAAAACCCATCCCTAAGTCATCCATGAAGTCTACTGTACAGCAGTTACTGTAAAAGAAAGAATTTTTGAAAATAACAGTTGAGTTGAGTGAATGGCAACGAATCCATAATAATTAGATAATAATTAAATTTGAGTTTTAGTTCATCAAAATTTGACAGCAAATCATGAAAGCCTTGAATTGTTGGGAAACCTAAGGCTTAGTATGTGCTCTCTTTGAACTGACAAAAGTGGTCAAACGTATTGAACTGCATTCCCAGAAGAGAATTACATTTAAGTATTTTTTCCATTGAAAGGATAATCTTTTGTAAAGTAAAGTAAACCATTAATTTTAAAAATATCCATCAAATGAAAGTATATAAAATTAGCACCAAAAGGTATCACATGGTATTATTATTATAATAATGGTAATTCCCTTTAGAATAGAATTTCTTGTTTTATTATTTATTGGAAAAAA
Source organism: Minunthozetes semirufus (assembly GCA_034699985.1). NCBI lineage: Eukaryota > Metazoa > Arthropoda > Arachnida > Sarcoptiformes > Punctoribatidae > Minunthozetes > Minunthozetes semirufus. The sequence goes on from JAQIXD010000232.1 coordinate 23,312, forward strand.
TTTATCAAATTTTGTCAGAATATTCAATGACTTGTCTGTCATAGAGTCGAAGTAAAAGCACAAACTCTGGACTATAATTAGATAATAATTGGTTCCATAATTATAAGTCTGAGTTCAAAGAAGTGGTAGATGTGGCCATACATGTGGATGTGGTGTATGTGTGGCGGCGCACAGTCGCCAACTCATTAAATAATATGATATTGAAAATCAAATTTGAATTTAAAAATACGAAAAGCGATGAACTTTTAGTTATTTTTACCCAAAGAATAAAAATTCATTTTCTTTCGAAGTTTTATAAATAGTTTTCAATATTAGCGACAAAAAAAAGGGATTACATGTATTACAAGTGATTGGAAAATGTTTTTTATTAAATTTGAAATAATTTGAAATATAATTAATCTCTTATTCGACTAAAATAGAAACGAAACACAAATTATCTCAAATGAAAACTAATATCAATCAAAGATTATTAAAGCAAATGAAAGGATTAATTTAAATGAAAGTATGATTAACTACTTTTGGGGTCAAAATCAATGCATGGAAAACATGAAAGAAGTGGTAGTTTTTATGTAATTTTAATTTTCTTCTTTTGGAAGCACTCCATAAATATCTTTATCCACTGACAGTAATATTAATAGTCTTTCCGATCGTTTTAAACAAATAAACAAATATTAATGAAATGTTTCAATCATTTAATTTTGAATTAAAAGATATTTTGGGAAAAACTCGAAACTTTTAAGTTAAAAGATTGCATTCGCCAATCGTGGTACTCATTTTGGTCGTGCTCGTGATAAACTAGCTAACCTATCTAAAAAATAACTCAATATAAATTGAACGATTGATTTTGATTTTACACATAAAATAAGACTCACATTCAGTTGATATCAGTTTTATTGACAAATCAAGTAATTTAAACCAATTAAATCAATCAGAGTAAATAGAGCAAGATACATTAACCACAGTAACCATATTAACTTATATACAGATCTGTACTTCCAATAATTGGTTTCTAATGAACTTTCATACAAACAAGAAGTAACTTACATTACTTAACTTACTTGTATATTCAAATAGTATTTCCTTGTGATCAAAATTTAATTACTTCTTTTGTTTGTTGAAAATTAATCTCTTTTGTAATAACTCGATTGAGAATGAATAAGCTTGATCAATCATCGCATGTTTTGTTCTAAAATTAAATCTACTTTTATTTTTTAAAATTTTACTTGGAGTGAAAAATATATGGATAAGTTTTTAAAATATTGTTTTTAAAGAAAAACTAATTGATTAGTGATTCTAATCTGAAAAACTTATCAATCAATTTAAATGTTTATATTTTATGATAATTAAGAAAAATATCCGATTTTTCGGATATTTTTTCAAAAACATTAAAAAAGTAAAATATTTTGCGATAAATGTTAAGCAAAAAAGTTATTAAATATAAATCAATATTCAATTGAATTCACTTTTTAAAAGTCAATTCGTGAGGGTATAAAATTTTATGACAATCTATCATAAAATCCCGAAATAAACTTTCACATTCTCTTTATTATTGCTGTAGAACCGGACAGGTATCCAACTGTTCACTCAAACAAATAATTTTTCAGCCAAATTGGAAAAAAGTGGAAAATGTAATCGCCTTTAATCGCCTGAAAACAAATTTGTTATTTATATTTATATTTATTTCATTATTTACTTATTTTTTATGATTTATTATCCATAAAATCATATTCAGAACTTCAAGCCATAGTTTTTTACACAACCTTTTCCATGTTTTCTCTAATTTTTTCTTATCTTTCTTCAATTATCTCAAAATAATGAATAAATTGAAGTAAATTTGATTTCCATTTCTAAATCATCAGTTATACTATTGTTCAACAAAATTAAGTTTTTCTTCTTTTTTTTCACAAAGACTTTGCGATCTTCTGATGAAAGTTTCTGATGAAAGAACGCCTTTCGGTATGAGTTGTTTGACCCGTTCCTCACATTCCCATTTCATAAAACTATTCTTTGACTTTAAATTTGATCTTTCAAATTTATTTTAATTATTTTTATCGATATTTCAAAAACAGATTTCAGTTCAAAAAGTATTTTTGACTTCAGTTTTATGATTGAAACAAATTTTGTCACTTTTTCTGAAAAGAGGTCTCAAATGAGAGACAGAAATATTTTTATTCGATTTGGAAATGAAATGATATTTCCATTGAAATTCAAATAATGATATTTCAAGCGATAAAATCGATATTTATTAGTAAAGTATTTGTGATTTAGTGATTCAGTGAAGTCCATAAATGGTAGAGATTTCCGCCCGATTTTTATAAGAAGGGGCACAACAAATATGGCATAAAATTATCTTATTTATATCCATTCGATTGATTTATCGATATATGATTTAAGATATTAAGAAATAGAAAATGTTTTAGAAGAAAACATATTTTATCCATTTTAAGAAACAATATTTAGTCAGTAGTAGTTGACTGACTACACCCCCTCTACATGACTGAGAATTTTAAAACCAGAGCTGAATTGATTTTAATTTCAGATCATTAAATCTATTGGTAGTGAATCGCTTTGAACTCAAACGAAAGATTGAGCCGAAATACCCCTCGAACTGCCATCAAAGAGCCCGGGGCTCACAATTATATGGAACTTCTTTAGATTTATTTAATGACAGAATTTTATGTTTTTGTCTAATCGTGTAATCATAATAAGCGACAGAATTCAGGTCTCCGCCAAATCTTTAACACAGGGCTAAAGGGTTGGCACCTGTTTTGTTAAATTAGTCGTTCATTTAAATAAGACTATAATACTGTATATCATTCTGAAATCTAATTTAATGTTCAAATGATTGCAAATATCTCTGAATTTATTGTTTTTCCATTTATTATGGGTTTGTATTTCGTTATTCAATGCAAATGTTTTTTCTTTTTCCTTTCGATTCAAGTCTTTTATGAGTTTTAAAATCAAAAGAACTCATCCGATATGGTATTGCTCTCAAAAACACAATACCTTCCCATTCAAAGTTTATTCACATTTTGCAGTTATCTCTAAAATCACTACAATTTCACTCAATTCTAATAAAAAGAAAATTTTATTATAGAAATCATTATTATTTGCATTAAAAGTCAATTCATTTCAATTTAATTGGAAATTAAAGTTTTTTAGAGCTAACGATCGATTAATGGCACAAAACTACCACTTTCTCAATAGATTAGTATTATTTCATTTGCTTTCAATCCTTTAAATTGAAATTAATTGAAATAAATGAATAATTGATTGATTCGGTTGTAATTAATTTCAGTTAATCAGTGAAATGATAACAAGAGTTTTGATTTCGAAGCAAATATTAGTGAAAGAATGGTTTCAAGCATTTTATAAGAGCTTAGAAGAGATCTTAAATTTATCGGTGAATTAATTCAACTCATGAAAGATATTATCAATTTTTTGTTTGAAATATAAGAACTTTATATCATTTCTTCAATCAATTGCTTCTAATTTAACATTTGAGAGGAAATTGACGTTTTTCGTCACAAAAGTAAGAGTTTGTATCACTTTTAATCAAAAAATATGAAAATTCGTACAAAAAAATTATGATTTAATGATTTTTGTGACAAATTTTATGATTTTAATTAATTGTCAATCAATTTGATCTCCAATTAAATAAGTTTCGACTCATATATAAATTCAATCAAAGTTTAAGCGATCATTAAGTTTTAAAAAAGCAAAAACTGTTCACAAATATACACATAATTGAGAGGATTTTCAGATGAATTCAATCATCTCTCGTTTGATGGTTTGAAGTGTCCATACTTTAAGACAGTTATTAAGAGATTCTTAAAGTCGCAGAAATTGGAGAAATTTTGACATTATTTGCAAAAAATACAAAAAATTTTAATATTCTTTTGAAGTATAAAATGTGACACAAATTATAAAAAGGAATGACAACAGAGTTATCAAAAAATTGCATTTTGAGAATCGGACGGTCGTCGAGCCATTGCAAGAGTCTTCAGCGCAGTAACATTCTTCCCAATAGACGCCATTATCGCGATAACCCCAATCACATCCCCACGAAATACCTTTATTTCAATTAAATCCAATTTTATCTCATTTTTTCAAAACAAAAATCTGTTTTCAGACCTCTTTCGCTAACTTGAGCGCAGCGTCTGATAACTGTCCTCCACCTGCCGTCCCAAATGAAACCTCTCGGTCCCTGTTGTATCGATTTGAAGCAAAACGTACCTGAAATTGATATCAAAACAAATTCATTAAATAGTAATAAATATAAAACAAATTTGAAATAATCGACGAATTAATTGATTTTGATTTATATTTAAGTTATAATTAAATTTCAATTAATTGGAGGATTGGCCCCAACTCTTCTTGTTTTAGTGGACCTAATGATATGCTTTTTCTTTTTGTGGCCCACAGTCTGTGGCCCACAGATGTAAAATGGTATTATCATTAAATTATAATCTTATGAAAATATGTCAATCAATGGTCATTCAGTGATCAATCAATTGTCAATTTTCCCAAAATTCAATTGAAATCTAACTAATCTTTGAACTCATTATTAGTAGATTACATTTGTTGGTAAAAGAGTTGATCTTTTTTGTGAATTCTCTCATTTATTATATAAAACTAAAATCAATTTCAGTTATATTTAATAAAATAGATAAATACATACCGGGAGTGAGCGCTTCCTCTCCCATACACTCGACGGCAATGTTTTTATTTTGATCGAAGTGTTCATAAGCGCCACAATTGTCTTCTCCTTTTCCATCTTCATCTGAACTGCACTGATAGCACTTTATGGCCAAAACTACCAATAAATTTGTTAATAAAATAAGTAAATGAATCAAACAATTAAAGCCATTACAGACCTGTTCTCAGATACGAAGAAAACAAAACAATTATTAAAATTTTATTTAAAGTATTTAATGAATTCATTTATTAATGGTTAAGATATTGTCAAATATAATGATAAATGTAATCGAGATTCTAGAGATGAAATTAATGGTCAACTTCTTCAACAAAATGTCAGATCATTAGATAATTTCTAAATTAAATGAAATCAAAGTTAAGAATCCATTAAGTGATTCAAATCAACTGTTTTTATATCATTTAAAAAGTTATTAACAGAAAAACTTTTGTCCCAAAAGTAGACAAAAGTTTTGATAAAATAGTTTTGGATTTTATCTCAAAAAATAATTTGATTTTGATTTTCATAAAACACTCAAAACATCCATAATTTGATCAAAAAAAGAGAAGACATTCAAAACAAAATACTTTTCAATGGATGGGCGTTGTCTGCCATCGGCAGCACAGGTATGCCTTCCAAAGCAGGTACAGGTGTTTCTCCTCTGTATAGCCTTTTGACTACACCTTTCCAAACAAACATTAGACGATTGAAGCGCTTATTTCATCTGAATTTCTTTTTTATTTACATATTTCATCGGATTTCTCGCTGAGATTCACCCTGAGAATCACCCTGATAATCGTGTCACTTCTCAGATATGAAACTAGCAATCATTCCGTCCTATAAATGCCTGACAATAATCTCGTTATTATCTCTAATGTATTTATCTTCAGGTAATTAAATAAACAAAAGATTGTTTGTTGTAATCATTTCTTATACTTTTATCTCTGATTATCTGATCTAATAATTGATGGTTTAATCGGAGCGTCTTATCTCTAAATCACTTAATCTGATCCATTTATAGAACAAATGCCTAAAAGTAGTGAATCGTCTGAAATAATCAAATTAATTATTATTTGTTTTGATTTTTATTTGAATTTATCTAATCTTTTGATAAAACTATTAATTAATTATTGAATAGTTGTGAGTATAAAGTGTTGGGTCTGTCATTCAGACGCTGACCCAAAATGTGCGGATCCTTTCGACAACTCGACGCTACCCATCAAAGATTGTCGTGAAGTCAAATACCAACACTTGGGTATCCATTTAAAGACTATCAACTATTTAAAGACTAAAAATATTTGTTTCGGTCATAATTAGTGGATCCCTCAGAGTTGGAGAGATTGAGGTATGAGAAACAGTTCCCACAAATATATGGTTCAGATGTGAGACCACCGCTCAGACCAATGGAGGCTACGATGTGTCGCAAAATACGGCAGAAAATCCACGGAAATTGGAGGACAATCAGGAGCTGCGCATTCCTCGGACAGCCCGGAGAAGGAACAGGCAATGAACACAATTGCCTCTATAGACAGGGTTTGAATAATTTTAAAATAATTTTCATATTTTTTATCGAAATATATGTATTTTTAGGCACTCATGACATATACCTGGAGTACTGCACCTGTAATAGTAAGGATGGCTGCAATACTGGTCCCATAAATAGCATAAAGACATTTCTAATCACTTCATTGATAGTGATTTCAATAATAATCTCAAAACTAATGTAATATTTTAGACATTTATTGCTCACAAATTCATAGAAATTCTTCACAAGACTTCACAAATCATTTCGTTTTTCATTCGATAAAATGTTTGCAATTTTTTTAATGAGATTTTGTGACAAAACTTTTTTGATATGAATTTTATTTAAAGATTTAATAATCATTTTTAATAAAATTGATTCCAAAATAAATAGCATTTCTTGTATTGAATGCAATACTCGTTGAGAATAAATGAAAGAATAATTAAAAATAGATTTTCGTTAAAATCAATTCAGAGTATAATTTATAGCTCTTATGTAGACTTAAAAACTATTTCTACTATTTTTACTCTGTTTTGTTTTGTGACCTAAAAATAGTGTTTAAAACTCACGAATTGGATTAGAGTCGAGAAAATAAAGCAAACCTCACTTTAGTCATCTCTTCTCAAGGAATTCAACTTTTTTTGCTCAAAAATATTAATAAACTGTTCTATCAATTTGCAGATCATTTGAGTAAACAATTATTTTCTCGAATATTTTTTTCTGTTTATTTTAACGAATTTTATTTCACGTCTAATAAACTCTTCATTTGTTTTACGAAATGATTAATAGTTTACAAACATTTCCAATAAATTAAATAAACTCTCGAATGAACTGAAATATTCTTCAAAACAAAGAACTTATTGTAAAAACAGAATCCGTTATTGCATTCAATATTCAATTGATTTCACAATTTATAATAACTTTAAATTTTATAACTTATTTTTGAGAAACAAATCCAGGAATAACTGATAAATTTTTACATCTTTTAAGTGATCAAACAAAAAATTAGGCAATAAATCAGTCACCATATAATTCACTCCAGTTTTTATTTTTATGGAGTTTTGATAAATAGTTTAATTACTTAATTATCAATTAATTTTAAATTTTTCTTTAATTGAGGAAATAATTGACAAAAAACAACTGAATTCGCAATTTTTTCATTCACTCAAATGCTGTGAATCATCGAAATATAATACCAAATATTTGAGGTAAAACTTCAAAGAAATTCCAACAGAATTAGATTAATCCCAAAAACTTTAACCTTAATGCTATAATTAAAGTGAAATAAACAATTTTGGCAATAATATAGACTTCCTATCAACGGATTAAGCCTTATCTGTAACAACAGTTGTTATAAATGGAGAGTAACAGGAATTTCAATGTCATTTCAATTTGATTCTGATGTCAAACCAAATCTAAACTTAAATACTGTCTATTACTTCATATAATTTAATATTAAAGTCTGCAATAAATTAAAGCACTAAATAATTAATGGACCGATTGATGAACAAAATTTTTATGATTTGCTTTTATTTTTATTTTATTAGTCTATTTGTTAAGTATTTTGAGGCGAAAAACAAAGATTAATATTATTTTGAACTAAATTTCCTTAAAATTTATTTCAAGAATAAACAGTAGTTTCGTTCAAAATCTCATTTAAAAGGTTTTAAAATTAGGAATAATTAAAGTCAACACAAGTTATGAATTTTTATTGAAATCAATGATTGAAATTCTTTTGAAAAACTATTTGATTATAATTAGAAAAGCATTAGTTCTTATGTTATAATAATTATGATAATTAACACCTAATAGACATCAAATATAAAGAATAATAGAATTTAAATGATTTGTCGAAATCAAAGTCTTGAAGTGACACAAAAAAGTCGTCATAAGTGATGTGCTGTATATTGAAGAAAAGGATCAGTTGTGTGAGAAGCGCGCAATCGAGGCATTTCTTAAAAAAGCCTAACCCCTTATAAGGGTACCACAGAATACTTGACAGAATACCAGTGCCAGTGATAGTGATAGAGACGCATCAGTTGATGCTCTGGCAGATCAAACGAAGAGAACATCTCTTCACAAATAAATGTTATGATTCAAAGTGTTCGACAAAATTAACAGAATATCAGAATATCGAGTGTTTTATATCAAACGATGAGTGCTTTCACTGCTATATCGGATACTAAAAGTTGAAGTGAGTGAGCAATGAGTGCCTACTCTTACAGTTCGAGTAAATCGAAACTAAAATATGGTTCTTCTAATTATGGTAAATATCATTCCAAGAGTTTTATTCCAATTATTCTCATCTTATTTGCACCGAACGCAGAGTCATCTTCTGGGGGCACCGGATCTTCGAGACTCTCCTTAGGATCATCATATGATACGGGAACATCTCGTTTAGACACTGGAACTTCCAGATACGAGAGGGGGTCATTAGGATCTTCTCGTTTAGATTCAGTGTCCTCTCGATTAGACACATCACCTTCTCGATGGAGTACAGAATTGGATACAACTTCTGCACTGAGGTCTTCAAAATATGACACAACCGGCACTTCTTCATCCCGTTATGGATCTTCGAGATATTCTTTAGAAGATTCGGGAACCTCTAGATTAGAGCGAAAGTCTAGATATTCAGTGACAGATGAGGGCGACTCTTCATCCAGATTGGAGAGAACCTCCAGATATTCAATTGCTTCTGAGGCATCAGATTTAGATACCGCTCCTTCGCGATGGGAGCGCACATCTTCGCGATATGTTACAGAAACGACTGAACCCGAAACAACTTATAAACGCGAGACAAGAATTTCCTCCCGATATTCAGGCGCCGATTCCTCAGATTTGGATACAAGTATTTCTCGATATGATAGGTCTTCTAAGTTAGGGCGAAGAACTTCTGAATTATCTGATACCGGATCCACTAAATATGAACGAACCTCACGATATTCTATTGAAGCGGAAGCTCCTTCTTCCGAGAGGTATGAACAGAGACTGTTAGCTGAATTAGAGTTAGACAAAAAGTCCTCCCTATGGGACCGACCCACATCCCGATATACTGTTGAGTCTGACACTGAGACCGATCATTCCAGACTTGACAGAAAAACATCGAGACTAACGTCAGTGACCTCTGAAAGTGATGAACCGTCAAAATATGACAGAACTTCACGATATGTAAGCGAATACACAGAACCAGAGACACCAAAATGGGAATCAGAATATTCGAGTCAATATCAAAGATGGGATACAACTGGAGCCTCACGAGTAGAGAGACAGTCTTCAAAAATGTCGACCGACTCAACCGACTTAGAAACTGGACTTTCCAGACAGGATAGCCGTACCTCTAAATATGACAGACAGAGTTCAAGTACTTCACAATTAGACGCCGACTCTTCATATAAGAGATCCTCTAAATTAGAAACAATTCAATCATATGGTCTGATTACTGAACCCATTGATACCGATGAAGATTCTTCAGGTTTGGTGCGAACGTCTTCCGGAATAATTAGAGCAACTGTTAGAAGAGAATCGGGAACTGAATCTGAAGTCGATTCAACGCCAACCAAACCTAAAGTCAAAAAGACTATAAAATCCATTTCACAAACAGGTCTTAACTGAACTGAACTTCAATGTAACTAAATTTTAAAACATTT
>JAQIXD010000233.1:0-33117 GCA_034699985.1 Minunthozetes semirufus
AATGGATATGAAATGTCGATTCAGTTAATGACAATAAACAGAAGCGAAGAATAACAGCGAAAACAAGTTTTTGTCTTCTTTTGTATTATTCAATGAATTTATGAAATTAAGTGACAGACTGTGAGTGAAGTTTACTCAAGAAGAAGAAGAATAATAGTGGGAAAGAGGGAGCAAAACACTTGATTGGACTTCAGAAGAGAAGATGTATACAATATTTGGCTAATAATTGATCCGTTTCTCGGATTATAAGAAGAGGTGAGATATTATAAACAATTCATTCATCGCTTCTTTGATCCGAAAGAACACACTTTTTGTTTGTCACCAATCAATCAAAAATCAGATAATTATTAAGTCTTTGTTTTTTTATTAAAAGTCTTGTCTTTGTTTCATAAATATCTTGCAAAGTAATGATTCATTGCTAATGAATTTCATTTGAAGACTAGGGGTTGTTGAGAGACACCAATTGTTTGTCAATAAACAACTTATTAAATAAGTATTTCAACTGTTTTTCGATTTAAATCCAATTTATTCTTCAATTTTTAAGAATCAAATCAATTAAGAAATAATTTGCAATCAAACGGATGGCTATTTTGCTGTCGATAAAAGAGTTTGTGCTCGATATCAATGGTAATCAATATTTCAATAGTTTTCTAATAAAAATTCAATATTCAGTTCAAATGTCAGTTCATTTTCCAATAATAAGACATAAAAACAATATTTTTTGTATTTCCTTTGAATCTGTCTTTAGATGAGAACTAATTACTGATGAGAGCTATGGATGAAAATACAGATGAAAGCAATGGATCTAATGGTGATCGTTATTCTTCATCGCCGGAGTCTTCATCACAGGAGGTGTACATCAAATACAAGTAATGAGTTATTGGTTTGTTATCATCGAAGAGATGTCTTTTGGATTCTTCTAATTATTATTAACTAATAATCAATTAATTAATTCTAAGTTCAAACCAATCGAAGAGTTTTTTGCTTTTCTTGTGAAGAATTAGTCGAGAATTTGGTTCCGAAAACAAATTATTAATAAAATAATACAAAATAATAATCTTTTGAACCAACAGTGGGTCTGATGGCAGACAATAATAATAAAAATAGTTTTAAAATATAATTAAATTAAGAATTAAATCGATTTCTCAAACATTAATCAAAAAAATAATATCAAAAAACAATTGCTTTTTGCGATCCTTTTGTGTGCATCAGAAGAGAGAGAAATATATTTATGGGAATCAATAAAATCAAATATAAAAAGAGGTATACAAACAAAAAACTTATGGATTTATAAGACATCTGAATATTACATAAAAAAAGAAGTCGTGATTTGCTATAAATTTTTCGGCTCCGGTATGAGACAAGAGAGAGAAAACGGTCCAAAAAACATACGTTTCGGTCAAATATTAATCCAATAGACTGTCGGAACAGACGGTTATTGGCTTTTCGTGAGTGATATCTGTGTTATTCAGTAAATCACAAAAAACGCGATTAAATTATAAGAACACAAACAACACATCAGAAGAGGAGAAGAAGTCTTTTTTTGTAATGCAATCAATCGATTGATTGGATTTTGAAATATATATTCAAATCAATCAAATTGTTTTCAGTAATGATATTAATCGTCAGAAATAATAATAATTATAATAATTAATGGCTTAGAGTTCAGTCCAATCTTGCAATCAATGGATTTGCGAATCAGAGGTCAGTAGAGAAGTAAAGAAGAGTTTTCACAATCGAAATGATTTTTGTTGTGAATGAATGGCCACTAATTCCACTGATACGGTCCCTGTAATTGAGAGTACGCGCCACCGGCGCCAGTGGGCAGGTATGAGGTCGTGTTTGGCGCCATATTGCCTGATTGGTGAGCGTGTGCCTGATTATAGTTGGCCGTTGCGGTGGCCGCCGGATGAGCGAAGTTGGCTGTGAACGTGTGCTGGGCGTAGCCGGTCATCAACTGTGCGGCTGTTAAAGCAGGAGATAATGAGGGCAATGGTGTCATAGACATAGTCTGGACATTGTTTGAGTGTATACTTTGCTGTTGTTGTTGTTGTTGCTGTTGTGCTGTCGAATTGGCTGATGGGGAGGGTGTCAACTGCGTTGGCGGCGACGAAGAAGCGGGTGAAGGCGTCGACTGGTTCTGCTTCGATATCATGTTTGAGGTCGTGTTCTGGTGATGGCCCCCCATCTGTCCGCCCGACTGCTGGTTCAGCGAATTCGAGTCGGAATCGTCGTTCTCCGAGCCCTCTGTCGAAAGACGCGCCTGTTTTGGTGACGGGCCTCCCATTGGTGGCTGTCCTGGACCTCCCTATCGAAAGCACATCCATTAGATAAGCATTAAATCGGAGAAAAAGGAATAAGAAAATCGAAATTCAAATAAAAAACAATATTTTAATGAATTGAATGTTTAAGTGAAAGGAATTAATGAAAGAAATATTTAAATACAAAATAATTGTCTTTTAATTCAATTTTAAAAGAAATACAAAAAACAAAAAATCGTTTTATAAACAGAAAGCAAAACAAAAACCAAAGAAAGTGAGAAAAGTCTTAATGAGAAGACAAATGATAAGAGAAGAGAAGAGTATGAAAATGATGTCTACCTTCCCCTTAGGCTGTTGTGCCTTCTTTTGCAAAAGCAATGACGTTATAGAAATAGAGGAAAACAAAGTAATAGATTTTTATCATTAAATTCTTGAGTGAAAAACATATTTATTATTATTTAATGTAATAATAAATAAGACTTTTTTAGACTTAAATTAAAACTAAGATCAGAATAGAGTGAAAAGACAGACAAAGAGAGGGATCAGATGTAGACAAGTGAGTGAGTGATCGAGAACTGGATATAAATTAGGAGTCAAATGGCTTTTTGTGATCAAATGAGTCATACTTTTCTGCGATAGTCTTCCATATTTGCTTCGTATCTGATCTTCTCTTCGTTCTGTTTCTCGACGTACGGCCTCTTGTCTTCTTCGGTCATATTCCTCCATCGCTCGCCTCCGAGTTTGGCCAAAGCGGCGACACCTCCTTCTGGCTCTTTGCCGGCCATTTCTTTTCTAAAATCACCCATAAATAGCATAAATGCGGTTCCGGGACGTTTCGGCTTATTTGCATCCCTGGCAGGCTTGAAGACCTCCATTTCCCTCTTATATCGGGCCCGATCTTTGGCGGCCGTCTCCAGGAAGGGCTTCTTGTCCTCTTCGTTCATTGTATTCCACTTTCCGGCACATTCTTTGCCGAAATCTCCGATCTATTGAACGGAAAAACAAGAAATAATTAAATAAAACGTTTAAACAGATCTGATCTGAAAAGTGATTCAAACAAAACTCTTCAAAAAATAAATCGATTGAATGGCTTTTGAGAAAACCAAGAGATAGAGAGCTCTGTATTCAAACAAATACTCGAAAAATTTGATTAAAAATATATCGAATTTTTGTCTTCTATTAATGTCTGCCATCTGTGGTAAGAATCAGTTAAATTTTAATTGATTTCTATCGCAAAGACTTTTTCGTTAAAGAGATTGCGGGCGAAAGTGATGCAGACTTCTGTCAAAAACGGTTTCCATTTTTATTTTCATTTTATTCGCTCATTATTTGTACGATTCCTACGATTTTAGCCCTCATTTCATTACTAATGGAATCTTCTGTTAGAAAAATATTCAACATTTTTATTGCTTTTATTGCCAGCGCTTGGGCTCCAAAAATCAATTCCAAACCGATAGGATTGAGCGAAATAAATTTATTGCAGCAATAGGACAGACCAATGTTGCCTTTCATCAGGGGAGGGCATTAAAATTATAGCCAATACTTAAAAAACGGCAAAAAAGGTACTTTTACTGGTTATCTTTGAAAATCTATTGATCTCATTAAAAATTACTCGATTTATGGCCCAAAAGAGTTGAGAAAAAGGAGTAAAGTATAAAAACTTAATTAAGTTTTAATTATAATTAAATTTTTAGTAAAACCATTCGCTTTCTGACGATTTTTATGATTAGAAAATTTGATTGAATTAATCGTTAATCTGAGGGTATTTAGTCTTACAACTAATCAGTCATCAGAAAAGGGGGGAAACCAACGAGAAATCAAATTCAAGTTTCGCCTAAAAATCCAATCAATTTTTCGAAACAAAAATCTCGAATAAAAATCTTTTAAAATCAAAAAATATATAAATTTCTATATATTTCTCACTCGAGTTATATATCATAAATTGATTGCATATTCTTATCGAAATACAACATCTCTTTTGGGGGAAAAAAGGCTAAAAAGAGAGTTAAAAAAAACTTCACTAAACTTAATGAATGCGAATCTATATATAGGATAAACGAATAAATAACAAAATCAAGTTTTTATTTTATTCTTGGCTTAAATGCCGAGAAAAAAATGAATTATTATTTTCAATGATTTTTGCAAATATTAATGACTTTAAAAACTGATAACAAGTATCGATCGAAAGCGCATTTCAATTCAGAAAAATGTATTTCAATGGCTTTCAACAGTATTTCCAAAAAGAATTGTAATCGTATTTAAAGAAACAAAAGGCTTAAAGACATTAATCCAGACATTGAGACAATCAATGGCTGAGAAATGAGTCCGATTTCTGGGCTTCAAATCAAATACAATTGAAATCAAATCATAGAAAGAGAAACAAAAAGTGAAGACAAAAGGCTGAGCAAAACAAAAAGGGACAGAATGTGAATGAAAATAATTGAAGCCTTAGTTTTAATACACAATAAAAATACAAATATTTTTGAGTGGAGTTATCGCTAATTATATATATAAATAATATGAGAAAGTAATGGCAAAAATCGATGGCTTTTAGAGCCAAACAGACAGCCCATAGGCTTTTGGACTATCGTTTAAAAGGAGTCGAGTTCTGCGCCGAAGACTGAGTCACCAGAATCTCAACTATTCTGAGCTCTCTTCACAGGACCAGCAAATTGTTGAAAAAATCTTATTTAATGATCAATCAAATCAATTATAATGAATGAAATGATTATCAAAACTAATAAACATTTCAATCGATAACAACAAAAATTTATTAATGAAAAGACATTCCACTAATAAATTGGAAAAAAGTAAATCAAACGAAAAAAAATGACTAAAATTTCATTTAATTTATTAATAAAAATAAAAGCAATAAATAAAATAAAAGTAAAAATAAACCAAAAATATAGGAATTTGTAGTAAAAATAAGTCAAAAATATTTATCGGAAAACAATCTGTAATACAAATGAGTGGATAATATTGAGAACTATTCAGAACTTGTTTTAAGACTTGAACACCACATCCAACTATAAAAATGTATCCAAACATTAAACCCAAACTCAAAAATATCTATAAATAAATAAAATTAAAACAATTTTCTCAAAAAAAATTATAATTATATCACGAAATGGATCCAAAAACACACATAAAAAAAGTTGTTCACAATTTCGTGGATCTAATTAAGAGAGTTATAGGAAAACCTGATAATAGTTTCCGATCTTTAATTCAATTAATTGTAATCCAATTGAAAGCGAAACCAAATGTTAGGCTAAAAATGTGTACAAAAAGCTGAGACTAACGACAAAAGCAATCAAAATATTTGTGAAAACAATTTTTAGTACAAAAAATATTAAATAAAAATTTAGATAACAAATTGCCAGTCAGTCCATAACATATGGAGGGTTAGCCAAACGGCGTATTAAGGAGAGCATCACAATAGGGGCCGGCGGTCGGCCAGTCTATTGTATTTATTATTGATTTTCGAAATTATTGAGTTATATATTATATTATATATTTTGGTTGTGAAAGAAGTGAAGCGAAATATAAATCCATTAAATGTCTCACTCTTTTGGCTTTTATATTAGTCTTTTGTCTTAACGATCGCACAGAATAGCTCAGAATAAAAGCCGAATATATCGTTAATAATGAAAAATCTTTAAACAACACGCAATTCAAGAGTTAATTGACTAAAATATTATATTAATTTCAAATCAAATTAAAAATTCTCATTAAAATCAATGCAATATTTATTTTGCTGAAGACCTTAAATGTCACCGAATTTGGTCCCAAAAATTAGGGGAAAACAATCGATTGGACGTCAATATTAAAGATGAGATAAAAGGATAATAAATGGATTCGAGATTTAAATCAAATATTTGACTAAAAATCAGAGGAAAAAAGAAATATATAAATAAACGAAGAGATAAAACAACTATTTTCATGTCAGGGATGGCCAGACACACGAGATATCCCATTGAGCTGTAGGGGTGGTATCCCAGAGGAAAGCCTCTCAATCAGAGGCTACTCTCACGAAAGGGTAAAAATTCCAAAATGGAAACCGAATTTCAAAAACTCAGCACAACTGAGAGCGCAGAACAGGCATCGAATCAATCTGAGAAAAATAATCTTGGTGATTGAGCTCTGCCAGGAGGGGCACTCTCCCCACTCCCCAATCCAGGGCACCACCACTGGATAGTTATTTAAATTTCACACAAATTGAAGGCTTTTTAATAAAAAATAATTATAATTAAAGAAAACTTTTTATAATTAGAGTCCATTTGATTCCAAAGTATTGGAGAGCGAGAAAAAAATCTTGTTTTGAATAATCTTATGGCTATAATCCAGGCATTAATTAATTTCCTTTTTGCCTGTTTTTTCTGTTCTCTACGGCAAGAATGTTAACGATCGAAACGAGTCCTTTCCTGAGGGAAAATCGCTATAAAACAGACGTTTAGAGGTTTCGCTCGCTTTTTGC
The DNA here is from genome assembly GCA_034699985.1 of Minunthozetes semirufus. NCBI lineage: Eukaryota > Metazoa > Arthropoda > Arachnida > Sarcoptiformes > Punctoribatidae > Minunthozetes > Minunthozetes semirufus. The sequence goes on from JAQIXD010000233.1 coordinate 6,736, forward strand.
TGCTCTTTATATACACTCTCTCTGAATGACTGTCGACTCGACTGCCAATAATTGTTAGCAAAAGACAGGAATAACTATTAAAAAGCGTTTAAAATGAATGAAAAGACAATAAAAATGATATTTTCATAAAGCAATGGCTTATTACAAAAAGTGCATTCATTAAAACCAATTAAAACTCATCACAAAAAAGAAAACTATTGAGAAAAACCCCTTTCAATGGAAATGCACTCAAAAACGAAGAACAAAAACAACTATTAATTCAAACTATTTTACAGAAAATAAATTTAAAATTAATTGAAATAAATTAATCGCAAAAAAGTCTTTATATACGACACAAACAGAAACACAACTCAATGTATTCATACAATTCATTGAGATATCAATCAGTGAAACACTTTTTTTGGGAAAATTCAGACAATTTTTAACAAAAAATTAATTCAAAGATAAAAATAGATTAAAAAACACAACAAAAATCGATACAAAGGTTAAGCGCTTGTTGTGCGGTAGCGAAGGATAGGCTTTAAATAAAAGTCGAAATATATTTCTCAAATGAAAAGACATTTTGATATTTATTTCGCAAACATTTTCAATAAATTACCACAAAATGGGACCAAAAGGAGGCATAAAAAGCAAAATAATGGCCAAAATTCCCAAAAATCTTTATTAATTAAATCAAATTAAAAGACAAAACATTGAAAATAATGGCAAACATTACGAGGAATGAAATGATTGACTGCTTTTCAATAAAATACCCGAAAAACAAGACTAAGAAAAGAGCACTGAATCGAAAGGAAATAATTTCATACTATAGTTAGTAATCAATTAAGTCTTGAAAACTGATTTCGAACCAAAAATATTGAAAACCAAACTTCAAAACCACTAATAATTAATCAAAAATGTATTTCAAAATTGATTCAAACAAACAAAAACTGTTTGATTAGGAATTCATAATAAAAAAGTCGCTCCAAAACCAATTAATAAATGGAAACCAGGGATAAAAAAGAGCCAATAGTTATGAAAATTCAAATTCAAGATTAATGAGGAGTAATGAAGCGATGGAGAGCCGACACAATTGGCGAAAAAGACAAAACTTGGCACAAATAAAGATTAATTATAAACAGAGAGAGAGAAAAATATTTTTAATTAAACACTAAAATAACTCTTAATATACGAATGAATGGGAGATCCGAAAAGTAAAGACAAAATTTATACACAAATCGAGAGAAAAACAAATTGAAAATCATTTGAATGAATAAACGGGTGAATGAAATGAATGAATGAATGGATAAAGAAATCAATGAATGCATTAATAATGAAAATATTTCATCGATTTGTTCGTCAAAACATTTTTTATACCAAAAAACAACAAAAAATTTTAATTTTATCGAAATTTAAGTCCAAATATAAGAGAGAAATCTCTATTAAAGCGCAAAATAAATATATAAATATATAGAAAACGAAATCTATTGACGACTAAAATGCTTTTCGAGAGAAACAGAGAGACGAGAGTTTCCACGACTAATGGCTTTCACAACATTTTCAATGTTAGTGACCTCTCGTCTATCGTATAATCTTTTAGAGACGAAAATTGATCTAAACTTATGTTAAATTAAAAAATAAATAAATAATCAAAATTCAAGACAAAAAGCGTCCAAAAGAGAGTTCAAAACACAATTAAACCGAAATTTTGACGAATAAATAATTACTTTAAAACCTAACCTCGAATATAATTTTATGGGAAAGAAATAATAAATTACTCTAACAATACCTGACGAAGGGCTGGGCACTGGGGACTCCCCAATTATGGAGGCTGAGCAAGGAGCAAAATTCCCTGGACGTGGATGTGCCCGATAAACACTTAAAAGCCTGTCAGGCATATCAAAAAAGGCTCCAAATTGGAAATATTCATTTAATTCACCATTTTTTATCATTTTAGTTACCATTTTAGTTTTGCGATAACAAAAATCGATAAAAATCTTATGGATAACTCCATTCAACTGACAAACCAACGACTTATTTACCCAATCTCTTGATAAAAACTGGGACTTTTCAGCCCATTATTAGGATTCCCCCCTTTTGGCACACACTCTGGGAAACGCAAAAATAAAAAGTATCGAAACCTCAATTAGAGGCCGACCCGTGTGGTCACCACTTTATACCATATATTTTATAAATTCATTGTCTGGAAGTCAATGGTTTCTGACGATAGTCTGTATCAAAAGGAAAAGGTTTGCACTGAATGTGAATTCAAAGACCGAAACTATTATTTAATCTATTATTCAGAGGAAAGGGAGAGAAAACTGGAAAATCAATTCCTTCATAATCTTCGGTACAAAACAATATTCTATTCGGAAATCGCAAGAAATTGAATATTAAAAAGAGGTTTAAAACCCAATGCCTCTGAGATTGGAGTAAAGGACGGAATAAAAGCATAACTAATTGGAAAAACAATTTATTTTCAACAGCTAATAACCGGAGAGATTTTAACTGCAATTAAATATAATTTTATTGGTTGTTAAGGACCTCTTATCTCAGAAATTTTGCCAGATTTCAGACCAGTATTGAAAAAATTAGAGAAATATCCCAAATATTCACTAAAATCCTCATAAAAAGGCATTCAATTAGATTAAAGTTAATTAAAAATATACTAAAAATCAAAAACAAATTTAAATCCAATCGAAAGACAGAAAATGCGAATCAAAATAACTGATTAAAAAAAATAAGTAAACAGAAATAAGTGACAAAAATCAGTAAAATTGGTTCAGAAATGTTTGAAAATAATTAATTACTGAATAACTGTGCGGAAAGAGAGTCCAAAAATGGAAAGAAAAGGAATAAAAATGAAAAATAAATATTAAATAAAAGCACCAAAACTATAGGCAAAGGGAGAGAAATATTTTCCAGATTTATTAGATATGCGTAATCTCTACGACAAGAGAGCACAGGCAGGAGAGGACTTTATTCTTGGGCTCAGCCTCCGATGGAAAGCAGTTATTTTGAAATTACTTTATTATTGATCGGACTTTGAATGAATGACTTTCAAAAATCAATCAGAAAATAGGAGACGAGTCCTCTCTCTCCTCCGCGAACGAGAGGACAGGAATGAGAGAAATCCCACTCCGACTCGCGCTCCACTCCTTTCGCTATATATCGGTTGTGAAATCTGCCGATAGTTTGAATGACAGACACATAAAGAACAGATCAAAATATTTAACAATCGCTTTAATGTGAGTTAATTATCGTAAAAACGTTTTTTTGGGCCCAAATTCGGCGCAAAACTCAGAACAAAAAAAAACAAATACCAGTCCAGAGCTGGCAGTTCTCAATCAGAACACGGAATAAATCCCAGTTTTGGCGAAAAATTATTTTTTAATCAACAGATATGCGAGAAAAGGATTTACGATCTCTCAAATAGAGGGACGCCTTAAACAAAAAGCAAATTTCACTCAATTTTTATTATTCCCGAAGTTTTTTCGCTAAACATTTGAAGAAATGAAAAAAGACTCACAAATAATAGCAGTGATAATAAAAAATCGATTTTTTGGGCCAAAAAACTATTTCATTGATTTAGAGAAGCGATACATAAAAATGAGTATAAATTTTGTGAAACAAAATCCGAGAAAAGGCATCGAAAATATTTTTCGCGGACCAAAAGCCGGGCATTAAATGTATTGAAGAAAATCAAAATCAAAAAACATTTACTCAAAACATTGAAAACACAATAAAAACAAACAAATAATCAAAACAACCATAACTTCGATAAACGATAAAAAGGCTCAAAATCTCAATAAATAGGAAAACCATTGAATCAAACGGAAATTAATGACTAAATAATCAAAATATTGATAACATTGAGTCTAATTCCTGAACACGAGAGTCACCACAAGAGCTGATAACAACTCACATCTCAAGCAAAGGGTAATCGAGAGCTCAAGTCTTCCATAATTTATAAAAACAAACGAATAAAAGACACTAAAAATTATTGTATAAATAAATAGCATTAAAACCTAATTTCATATATATTTCGGGTGTTATTAAAGTCAAACACCAATTAAAGGACTCAATACTACTCCTATTTAACGCTTTTTATTCAAACCAATTATATATGGATTGCAGTCTTGAGGGCAGACATACAAAGGAGAGAGAAATTGAAGAATAAAAAAAGGGATAAAAAACAAAACACTCTCTACTGACTGACAGACAGCCCTCACATACTAGTGCTCCGCAAAAAAGTGAATGAAAAGCGGCTTTCATTTGAAAAACAACAACAAAAGCCAATAATCGAGAAATGATTTTTCAATTCACCCGAAAAACTAATTTCGGTCTCAAATGTATCACAACTTTTGAGAAACTAATCAACGACTGATAGGCCTTACCTTAGGTATGGCTCGTCCGGACTTTTTTAATTCTTCTCTATACCATTGCGTGAAGTTTATGTAAGCAGTGGTCGCCCTCTTCGGCGCCGGAACGCCATCTTTATTTACTTTTGGCTTTTTCTGTTTTTTGTGACTCCCGTGTCCGCCACCTCTTCCGTGAGGGGGATCGGGTGTCGGCGTTGTGGCCGCCTGAACGTTGGCGTACATCACGTGATGGCCTCCCTGGTGGGCCAAATGGTGTTGACCCGTATTGTTATTTGTGAGGCCGCCCGACATGACCTTTAAATTAGGGGACAGAACAGAGCACAGCATAAGCAATGTTTTAAACGTGTTTTAATCGATAAAACGCTTTATTAATTCATTTGAAAATAAATTCCAAACAAAAAGTTATAGAAAAATATTTTCGATTAAAATTGCATTTCATTTAGTATTTACTGTTTTTGTCGATAAAATCATTTGATTTTATTTATTTATTTTTTTAGAGAAAAACCAATCGATAAATAAATAAATAAAATTCGAGGGAAAGACGTATTAAAAACTACACTCAAAGCACTCACCAAAAAAAATTATGTAAACATAAATACAGGGCTTCTGATAGCTCTCTGATTAGATTCGGGCCTTTATTTTGGTCCCTAATCTTTGAGACATAATCTAATCTACGGATTATAACGGAGTGAGAGGAAAGGGGTCTAAACGTCTAAATGAAATGTAAAGATAAGGCGCTTTCATGTCTTACATGAACCGAATTCTGGTTCATATTATTGGGACTGACTGTTAAATTAAGACCAGAGGACATCAATTGTTGCATTTGGATCTGTCCTAACTGTCCGATGTTGTGCAGTTGGTTGCTGTTGGCCAGACTGGCCGCGTGTTGAGCCATCGCCTGGTGGTAGTCGGCATATTCTGCTTGAATAGGGGACAGACATAAACACCATCTCATTAATAAAGATTCACTTTTGAGTTCAAATTCAATTAAAAGCAATAAATTGAGAGAAAGAGAGGAAAACAAATAAAAGCGAAACTCAATTAATCAGAAATATTTTAATTCAATTAATAACTCGAATAACGAATAAAAAAGTCATTCAAAACACATGAGGATAGCAATGGATTGTAAAAAAGCTGTTCAATCAGTGGCTCCAATGCCTCTGCTCTCTCCGCTGTGGATGTGCTGGGAATAAGAGGTCTGTGCGCTGCCATAGATTTTAGGACTTTTAATTTAGGGGCCAAAGCGAACGAAAATGAATCACACGATCAAATAGATCAGCCCAATGATGACCACCGGCAACATTTTAATCCCTCTAAAAAGCCTCTCTATATAGTCCTGTCTTTGTTAATCAATTTGCATCATGGTAATTTTGATGCTAATTTTAAATTTCAATTATTTCTGTTTCACTCAGACATTAATTATGCAAAACTGAGTCATCTCTGGAAATAAAATTAATTATGCATTTAATGGTAAATCATTGATAAGTCTGATGAGACAGCGCAGGGCTCAAGAAGAGTGGTCTCCTAAAGAGCGAACGAACGCCGAAACTTGTCTCAGGACAGGCCCAGTGTTGGCCATACCTGCTGTCAATATTTATTGGCATACATTTTATATAATATTTCGCTATATATCTATGGATTGCTATAAAACTCTGGATTTTGACAAAAGTGTGGCTTAAAATCCTGAATAAATTTGTCTAAGAATTGGATTAAAGTCTATTTGTGAGCGCATGTGATGTGAAAACATTTATAATTGATTTTACAGTTATTTTCAGTTAATTTTTGTGTTCGTTTGCCTCACATTTGGCTCTCTTTGACTCTCCTTTTCTTTCTTCAAAACCAATTATTGATTAATGCATTGTCTGCCATAAAACTGCACAATGGAATGGAGAGACCGAGAGAGCACAGGCAGAGCGCTCAGAGAGGGGAACAGCACCAGCACTCTGTGCAACATTTCAGGCCAAACCCGCCGCCAGTGAGTCTGAGTCACACACCATTGCCATCTGAGTCCACATTTGGGGTATTAGGTGTCACTCCGTTTGGCCATAAAATTCATTTTGGGAACAAAGACAATGACCAGAGCCAGGGGTGTCACTGATATCATGGCTATATCTGGCAATCACGTGGTTATAACGCTGCGATAGAGCAAATATCACTGATATATCCATAAAAATATTGTGACAAAGCATTCATCCCTTTATTTATGAGTCAATGTTTTGACTAATTTGTTGTCAAATAAATTCATTGCAATCGGAATGCAGTGACTGAATGGCAGTGCGTTTGTGCCACACATTGGCTATCAATCTATCAGTCATTCACATGTTGTCAATGAAAGTAATGACATCTAAGATATGATTATACGGATGGTGTGGCCCATCGCCAGACTCAGCGGCGTCAGGCATAGGGACAGGTAGTGTCTAGTGGTGCAGCACAAGAGGGCAACGGCGGGAAAGGAGAGAACGAGAGAGAAAAATACTGACAAATTGCGAATCGCAAAGAGAAGAGGGAGAACTGAGCGCTGGCTCTCTCTCCTTCTCTCGATGGCAATGAGAAAGCACAGCCTGCACTGGCGGCGAGCGAGAGAGCACAGCCACAGCAGAGCAGACATTTTAATTGAACAGAATCTGAGAGAAATTTTTGGCCAAAACTTTTTCAAAGGAAAACATCGGAAACACTTACCCATAGTAGTCGACAGTCGTCTGTAATCGAGGAGATGCCAAAAATGCTCGCAGTATTTCTGTCGGACTCTTTTGCTTCTGATTTGTATTTTTGTTTTTGTGAATCACTTTTTTTCAAAAAAATCAAATACACAAACAGTTAATACAGTAATAGCTTACGGAATGGCGGCGCGAGAAATGCATACAACAGTCCAGTCCCCCAAACACTGTGTGTGCGCAACACTAGCGCAGCCAAAAGCTAAGGCACCAGCACTGCCCCCACCAATACGCACACTCACCACGCCTTCCACTGGAGACGCGCCAATAAGTACGTGCCTCACGAGGGGTGGACTGACGTACTCAAGCGCTGGTGGTTTAACAACTTTCGTCGGAGTAACACATTTTTTGCGTCCATTCTGTCCCCGAAATTAACTTTTTTTTTTCTAAACCAACTTATTTCGCCAAACTTTTAGTGCCTCAACCATTCTTCCAGATTTCGTCATACAAAAAATCATAATGAACCTAGGCATTTTTTTCCCATTTCAATTAGCGCCTTGGTGCTCTTTTTCCCGCCACCTTGCTAATTAATTAATTTTGTGCCAGTCACAATTGTCTCAAATATTGATTCTTGCCAGAATTCTTGGCAAATAATTGCCCAAAGAATATAAAAATTAAAATTATGGACTAAACTAAACTAGTTTATGCATAGCCTTGAAAGTGCAAAGCATTTGAGTTTTGAAACTCGAGTTTTTTCGCTCTTATAGTCAAAGTTGTTCTTCAGCTCGAGTTATGCGAAACAAAACCAATCGAAAGGAAATTGTCGTTCAAAACGTACGTCAACTCAGACTTAAAGGTCATGAATGGCGGCCAAACAATAACAGTCCTTTAAACACATTTTTAAGGCAAACCACCCTTTCCTACGCACAAACCCACCTTTTAAGCTCAAAAACAAAAGTATCTTGATAAAAATCTGGCGTATTTTAAGCATTATTCGCAAATCAAGAACTAACACAAAGGACAGGGTCCTAATGACCCCTCTTTTGTGAACGTTTTTAATGAATTTTAAAATTCAATTAATTTTAGGAAAAGCAACTGAAATGTCAGCCTCTGATTGGCTGAAACTAATTGACTGAACGGCTGACGCTTAGCGACCGACAAAACAGTGTCGCCTCTTATCGACACCGAATGGCATTTAAAGTGAATGTAAACAAAACATCACATTTTTCTCACAAATATTTGTCGTCTTCTTATTCAGCGACAAAACCATCAGTTTTTGGGCAGATTTCTGGCGAAAGACCACTCATTTAAAAGACATTTTCCCTATATTTCAGACAAATTAATGATTTATTATTTGATTTCAAAACTTTTATCAACAAAACAATCAGTTATTCAATAGTTTTCATTGTTTTTCGTAATTTTAATTACGATTTGATTTTGAAGTAAAAAAAAGTTTTGATTTATTGAATGAACTCTTTTTATGTGAAATATTTTTTTCTCATTTTTCACACAATTTTCTCATTTTATTAATGCTTTTGAAAGCCGTTTATCGGAAATACATAATAATTCAGCAGAAAAAATGAATAATTGATTTTCAGGTCATTTATGTTTTGTATTCCGACCAATGTCTTAATCCAATCAATCACTCGATTGAAGTCTTAATTGAATATTTTTTTACTCGAATTTCATCTGTAATTTCAGTCCCGAAGAATACAATAAAAGAGTTATCATTTGAATAACAAAAAGTGTTAAAAACATTTGACTAACGATTCAATTGTTTTGAAATTATTTTTTTCATTTGTTTTGTGGTTTGGATTTCAAAGAAAAATATCCTCTCTTTTGATGAATTATCTGATAATGAGTTGCAATGAGTTTCAACCAAAACAAATGTGATTTGACTCTTAAAAGTGAATTAAGACATTTGCCAATCAAAGACCGGATCCAATTGGCAACACTTCTTGATGTGAACCACAACTGGAAACTTTTGGCCGGTTGTATACCGAAACCGGATGGAGGGGACGGACATCTCATTAACACCAGTGATATGAATATATTGGAAGACCTCATCAAACGTGGTATTAGTCCGACTCAGGCTCTCCTCGATTATTGGGTAAATTAATTGATCCAAAATTTAAGACTTATTCCTATTTTGAAAAAAACGATTCTTTGCGCTATTCTTAGGGAACTTGTGGTCGAAAGAGAGCCACAATTGAAGACTTAATCCAATTATTAAATTCGTGTCACTTATACAGAGCGTCGCAATACTTATGCAAAGATTTACTTCAAATTGAATTTTCAGAACTTAATTGTGATAATAGTTGTGATAATCAATTCAGTGATCAATCAATTGACAAATTGATGGCTAATATGAACTTTAATTTTAATAATGAGTCCAATAATAGAAACAAATACTCAGAAAGTGATAATAAATGGACAGAATTCCCGACAGCTTTAGCCAACTCTTCCAATAGACAATCAGATGATAATTCCAACCTTTATGTACACCCGTCGGCACCCAATGAATCCCTAATCTCTTTTAGTTCTGATGAAACTAATGACAGAAATCTCTTATCAAATGAAGATCTCATTCACTATTCTTATAATGAGATCCGGAGTGCGACCAATGATTTCAATGAAATCAGTGCTACCGAAGGCGGACACAAGTTAGGCGAAGGAGCTTTTGGAGCAGTATTTCGGTGTCGACTCAGCCCTAACTCTGATTTCATTGCAGTAAAGAAATTGAAAAATGATTTCCAAAAACAATTTGTTTCCGAACTGAAAGTCATGAGTAAATTCAGACATCAAAACCTATTATCTCTGAGCGGTATATCATCTGATGGACCCTCTCTTCTAATTATATACGACTATATGTCTAACGGCTCTCTTCAAGACTATTTGGAGCACAAAAGGGAGAGCCTCTTATGGCCCAAAAGACTGTCCATAGCTTTAGGGACAGCGAAAGGCATCTGTCATTTGCATACATTCGCAGAGAAGCCATACGTTCACAGAGACATCAAAAGCGCAAACATTTTACTCGACGAAAATCTTAACCCTAAAGTGGGTGACTTTGGTCTGGTCCGAGTGGGCAGCACTGGTGCCAACACATCAACTAAACCATTGGCCACTACTATATTCGGGACATCCATTTATATGGCACCGGAAGCCTTCCGGGGAGACATTAGTGTCAAATTAGATACTTTTAGTTACGGAATCGTTTTATTGGAACTCCTGACGGGTCTCAAGCCGTACGACGAGAACAGAGAGGGCTTTGATTTGCTTTCCTATATCGAGGAGAAGATAATGGATTTGGAAAACGAAGAAGAGCTGAGTTCTGTGGTCAGCACTAATATAGACAAAAGTATCGGCGATTTGGATGAGAAGATAGCCATAGAGTTGTGGCAAATGTCCCGCAAATGCACAGAACATCGGAAAAATATGCGGCCAACGATGGCAGAGGTATGTATGGGCTGAGCAATGGCTCAGTTAATTGATTCCGACTTTTAATCTCTTTTAAAAATCAAAACTTTTTTTAATTGATTACAACTTTTTGTTCCATTTTTTTCTTATCTCTTATTAAACAACAGGTTTTGGAGTCTCTCAACAAAATTGAGTTCACATTCGGATCATAAGTTGTTTTTTGAATACATTTATCGTTCGTTTCATAACTGGTTTTTAGTTTTAATTATTATATACTTTTTGTTAGAAATACTTTTTTCAATGTTTTTACTCATATTATCGTTAATTGTATACTATTTTTCGTAATTAAGATCTCTTTTGATAATAAAGTTTAGTTTTTGAGTCTTTTTGAGACAAAAATTAACAAAATTTCGATTCAATTAAAATCGACTTAAAGTTTAAGACATTAAAAATAGAGGTTTTGTCCGAAAATTGCGTCAATTTTCGACTTAAACCCCGTTTAAGACACCTAAGGAGCGGGTGTTGTGGCGTTGGCTTTGATCTGTTCGATGACATCAATGCTCTCATCCCTGAAATTGATTACAAAATTAGTTATTAATTAAATTTAATTACGAATTAATTATAAGAGTTTTTTCGAGTGAATTCTTTTGAGTGGAAAAACATTTATTAAAATAAATTATCGCAAAAATTGTCGCAAAAATTAAGTGTTTTTATGAAAAATGAGAACTTTGTTCCACTTCTTCAGCCATAAACTGATAACAAGTTTTTTAAGTTTTTAGTTCAGTAGAGAATGAATTCAATACTCAATCAAATGTTGAAAAAAAATGTTTTAAAACAATAAATCCCTTCAAAAGCCAAATGAATGTCATTTTTCAAGTTCAGTCTATTGTTCTCTATTCTCATCTGTTTTTCATTTCATTAATCCCTGAATCCCTGCGAACCTTGAATTTGAGTTTAATTTTCGGTTTAATACCATTTAATCGGTAAAAATGTGGGCAAAAAACTTAAGGACAAAACTATTTGCCTTTTATTCCATACAAATTCATATACTCTGAGTCACAATGGATTTGATTGAGCCTTTCATTCAGGCTTTAGTTTTTGTAAAACTGCTATTCAATCAAATTCTGACTCAAATCAAGTGTCAAATCGATTACTTCAACCGCTTATTGATATTTTCTCCTATAAAATGAGGCGAAAACTATCAAATTCTTGGTTTTAACAAGAAACAAATCTGGGTAAAATTTGATTAAGCTCAATTGGCAACTGAATTTCATCAAATATTTGCAATTCCTATCCTATTCTTCCCTTTATTTGAAATTCTAATAAATTCTGTTATCGTTTCAAACGAATCCATAGAGAATAGGAATGAATGAGAGTTTGAATAAATTTGTGGTCAAATTTGATACATACAGACAGCACTTGCTGTGGATTAAACAGCACATAGTATTCCTTCCCGAGTAAGTGTCGATTCCATCACATATATTACAAACGGTCGAATTGCCCACCCATACGATAAAGCCATTTGTCATTTGAAACGATTGAAACACAAGAATAGCCACAAATAGGAGTAAAGCACTTGAAATCAATAATTTATTCATATTTTGATATTTTCTTTTGTATATCAAAATCAATGGCAAAAACAATTCATAACTCAATCAAAAGGATTCTTTGGGTTTCTGTTTCAGACTATAGTCAGTAAACGAATACTTGGTTTAGATTTTTGTCGATTGAATAAGAATTTTCCGAATTGAAGGTAACCTTTCCTTTGGGGCTAATTTCGGAAGACCTGATACTCAGGATTTTCGGCCGTATTTTTAGCGCTAATAAAAAAGACTGAAAACTGGATTACAATCACTTCAATACTATTTTGATAGCTTTTGGGACGGATTTTGAATTTAGAGTAAAAATAAACTTCTTTTTCATTCTGTTCCCAAACTTGTGTCCAAATCCTATATATTTTTCATACTTTTCCAAACAAATCCTTATTTAACACAATTTCGTTCAATAATGAGCTATATTTCATGGTTTGACCTAAAACTCAAAAAACTTGATAATTATTGGACAATAGTTTCAAAAGTTTTGGACACTAAAAGAAAGAATAATTGAGAGCACAACCCATCAAACGAAAGAAAATCCATATAAATCAACAAAAGTTATGATAATATCCCAAATAATGACTAATATTTCGACCAATTCTTTGGGAATAAAACGGAAAACAAATCCATAATTAGTTTCAAAAATATTTGTTTACAATATTTGTCAGATAATTAGCGTTCATGAGGTCGAGCCTCGACTGGTGGTAACGGAACAGATTCGGACACTCTATTGACTGGCACTCAATATTAGAGTCAGTGCTTTCACTGCATTCTCTACAAGATTTCAGCGAAGAACTATTTCAGGTGAATGTCTCGGACCTGATCGCAGAGGGAAGCGATGGCACCGCTTTTGCTCTGAAGACAATCATCACAAAAGTCAGATCCTTTACAGTTCTCTCCAACACTGTGACCAATAAATTATAATTTGTGGTCAATTTATTTAAGATTTGAATTATTTGTTGCAAAATATCTTATATTCTTAAATACAAAGAAATGTTTTTTTTTAAAGAATTGTTCTAGATCATTTCCCGAAAATATTTGCACCAAAAATCTCTGCATTTAATCTTAATTTAGGGTTAATTTCAAAAAAAAAGTTTAACCCCAACTCTAGTGACAAAATGTGATCAAACTATTGCTTCAATTTTATGAAATCATTGAACAAAAGCTAATGAATTGAGTGTTTCATAGCATTAGAATTCGTTAGACAACAGATTTCTATTTCCTTTTCCTCTTAAAAGCATTCATTTTGAGATCTTTTATTTCAATTAATTATCTGAAGAATTGTCTGAAGAAATGCCTGTAATTACACCGAAATTGAGTGAAGACAATAGCATTTGTCTTCCATTTGGTCTTAAGATCAAAATAATTCAAGTGTTTAGAGACGGAAACAGATCTGAAGTCACTGTTATACAGAGTCCAGAAGAAGACGTGTTTTTCGGTGTCTTTGACATCGAAGACACGGATTTCGAGATAATTGTGGACAATTCGAGGGACAATAAGAACATCAGATTGGTTGTGAATTTGTTGGACAAAGACTATAGTATGGTTATAAGAGGAGGAGGGCGCTATTCACTGGAAGCATTGGAAACAAATGGAAAACGCCTTCACTTTTTAAGTCAAACGACAGTTCAGGGAAAACTAATGGTCGGTCTTTACGCCAAAAACAATCGGATCAGTTATGAAGAGGCGTCTCTCCGCTGCTCTCGTATTGGATTCGCGATAAGAGTCGAAAAAGAGTTCGAAATTAAAGGCAATAAAATTCAAGTATTTGTTAAGAATCTGAGAGGACTCACAAATGTCTTCTTCGTTGGACTCAACAACACTATTAACGATATTAAATGTTTGGTATACCAGAGAGAACGCATTCCTCCCGATAGTCAAAGATTTATTTATTGCGGAAAACAATTGGCTGCGGATCAGAGTTTGAGTTACAATCAAATAGTGAACGGATCGACCATTCATTTGGTTTCGAGTCTCATCGGAGGATTAGGTGATCCTCTAACGATGGGAGTGTCAAGTGTTGGACAAAGAGGTGTCGTTTGTTTCGGGCAAAAGACTGACAAAAAGTTCGACATTTATAAGGGATTCAAAGCTTCGGATGAATACAAAGTAAAGCCATTCAGTATTGAACTCCGATTCAAACCTAAATATTCTTTCAATTAATTACTGGAATTATTTCAAAACAATTGTCGAAAATATTATCTCATTTTTATAAACATTTGTTTTCAGAATTAAAATTGTTTTCAATGATTATTAATAATAAAATTGTATTACTTTTCGATATTTGAATAAATGACTAAAAATTGAATTTGATTTAAGATATGATTTATTTGTCGAAAAATTTTCTTATATTAAATCAGAAGAAATCCTTTTTTTTAAAGTTTATGGGAAACCCTTTCCTAATCGAATGCCAACAAAAACTGGTTTAAAATTCAAATCAAAGTTCGATTAAATTCTTGTCTATCTCTCCATAAATTGAATTCTACAGGAATTCCATTCAGAAAGTCAGGGCTGACATCAATTTAAATCAATATCTGGTTATATTGAGCCCTGTTTTGTCCAGAAAAATATAAATCTCAGAAAACTATCAGATATTATATGAGTCCTAATGTTATATAATTTATTGCATTAATCAATAAATCAAATACAAGTCATATATTTTTGACAAATTTATAGCAATATCTGGGAATTCTGAGGAAAGCCATAAGAAGTCAAAAGAGTATAATAAATATAAAACAAATAAAAGTATTGAAACGAAAAGAAGAAAAAATAATAATTGCATTTGAATTGTTGTGTAATTAAAGTTATGCCTCGAAAACAAGTTGTCTGGAAATGAGTGGCAAATGATTTCAAGAATCACTGCATTAAGAGTTATAGGAGTAGACAACTTTGTGGTCAACGAACTGATTATACTTTCAGTTGTTTGAGTTGTCAGCAAATAATCGATCGAAATATGTATTTGAAATCACTTTGAAATGAAGTTTCATAGCAGTAATCCATTGAATGGAATAAATGCTTTAAAATATATCATTATTTTTATTTCTATTTATATAATGCACTCCTTTTAGGGCCCAGTATTGTCCAGGAGAAGGGAAGGGTGGCTAAGAAAGGACAGGGAGGCCTTAATGGCCTCCAGAGTGGAATAAACGCATAATAATTCATGTTTTAGATTAAATTTTTGAATTTATTATTCAAATTGAGAGATAAAATTGCAAATATGCAGCGATTATAATGATTTACTTCAGGAAATTATATCAAAATCATGTTAAATGTCAGAAGTTATCACTAAAATCTTGTTCAATCGGTTTTTCCAATTTAAAAGTTTGACTCAAATTTTGTGAAAAATTTTATTCAATTTATTAAAGGAAACGAAAATTCAGATAAAAATCGATTCCTTTTTATACTGAGAAAACTGAGAACAAGGATTGACTCTAACTGTGCTCCCATCGAGTGCTGACCAACCTTTACGTCAAAGCCTACGTTCGGACAATAAATCAATTGATTTATGGCTAAAATAATGGCAATAAATAGCAAAGAAAGAACTGATTTAATTGTTTATTGAATTTATTATCGAAACCAAAGTTCGTAATCATTGAGTGAGTCTTCAAAACAAACAACAAATCATTAATTAATTTATTTATTAATCGATAATAAAACTAAAACTCATTTTAACGTCTGTTTTGATTCAAAACAATTTATTTAAAGACAAAAAACAATTGCAATCATTGGCTAAAACACTAAAAATAATTAACAAATAACTGATTTATTGGTTTAACGGTCACTAAAAGTTGATGGCTTTCCCGAAATATGCCGCTAAATTCGCTTCTCTGAACGCCTCCGACACGGTCTGGAAGGGAATACACATTAAATAAGTGGTTATTTTGCCATAAAATTGACTCAAAATCAGGAAAAGAGTTATTATTATTACGAAATAAACGGAATATTAATGTAAAGACTATTAAAACATAATTTGACTCAAATCTCAATAAATCAAAAACAAGTCTAAAATGTTATGAATGAGTGAACTCACAGGATGTGCATGACATACACGGGCCACGTCCTCACAGGAGGCCCCGTATTCCATAGCCAGCGCCGCCTCGTTTATCAGTTCTCCCGCAACCTTAAGACACGAAAAATGAGACCATTTTTACAATAATTGATAAATGAATTGATAATTGACTCAAAAAAGAGTGAATACAATACCCCAGCAATCATATGAACGCCAAGTATTCTATCGGTAGCCTTATCTGCGACCACCTTTATTAGGCCTTCCGCGTCATTATTAGTCTTTGCCCTACTGTTGGCCAACATCGGGAATTTCCCCACTTTATAGTCAACTTTCTGTTCCAAACAAATAATTCAATTAAAAGACAAACAAATAATTATTCTTATATTTACAGCTTGTTTAAGGTCTTCCTCAGACTTGCCAACCCAGGCCACCTCCGGGTGAGTATATATTACAGAAGGCACGCAATTATAGTCTATATGAACGGGTCCTCCAGCTATGCCCTCAACGCAAACGATTCCCTCGTCCTCTGCTTTATGTGCTAACATCGGTCCGGGAACGCAGTCTCCGATCGCGTAAATACTGAAATGAAAGACAATTAAGTCTTAAAATAAGATTCACTTAAAGTTTGGGCAATACTTTGGAATATTTGTTTGAAATCTAGAGTTAACTTTGATTCGGTTGCGCTCATCCTTTTGAATGCCTAACTCTTCTAAACCAAGTTTATCAGTATAGGGTCGTCGACCCACACATACTAAAAGAACGTCGCAATCGAGCTAAACATCGGACAGAATAACAATTATTTTCTCTAAAACTGTTGAGTGATTTGAAAGGACTCACTGTTTCCTGATTTCCCCCTTTGGCTGATTCGATCTGAACCTGGACTTTGTCCCCCGATTTTGAGGCGGCCGTCACTTTAGTATTCAATTTGAATTTCAATCCCTGTTTCGCCAGAATTTTTTGGAAGTTCTTCGATATCTCGGCGTCTATTCCGAGTCCTCCGATATGTCCTAAGAACTCAATAGCGGTGACCTCAGCCCCCAATCGAGACCAAACAGATCCTAATTCTAGACCAATAACACCAGCGCCGATAACTATCAGTTTCTGCGGCACCCGATCTAATGATAGGACACCCGTTGAGGAGACGATTGTTTTTTCGTCAATCTTTGAGACAAAAAGTAAACAAAATATGATTTAAATGAAAACAGAATTAAATCCAATGAATACCTCAATACCGGGAAATGGCGTCACTTCAGAACCGGTTGCTATAAGAATATTCTTAGCCTTAACTACTTCTGTAGAATTATCTTCTTTTATTGCCGTCACCTCATTTGGTGCCGTTATCTTTCCGTGACCTCTAATATGAGTGACCTTTCAATCGATTAATCAAACATTAAATCAAAATAAGATTTCAATCAATAAATACATTATTTTTCTTAAAGAGTTGAGCGATTCCTCCGGTCAGGGATTTAACGGCAGTGCGTTTCTGTTCCATAAGTGTATCCAAATTGAGTTTTAATTCCTCGACTTATGTATCAAATTGAAGAATAATTAGGAACTGATCCCAAAACTCTTGTAATTTAGGCTTACATTCGATTCCTCTGGACCTGAGGTCATTGGAGTGCGCCATATGATACAGATGGGAGTTATGTAAGAGTGCTTTCGATGGAATACATCCCACATTAAGACACGTTCCGCCCAATGTCTCACCTTTTTCTATACATACGGTCTGTCATTAAAGACAATCAATTGATTAGATTTTAATTAAGAGCCGATTATGACATTTGAACCGATGCTGACCTTCATTCCCAATTGAGATGCTTTAATGGCCGCTACATATCCTCCCGGACCGGAGCCGATCACAACCAGATCTGCATTCGCTATCAATTCAATTAAAAGTTAAAACAATCGATTCAGACAGTGATCTGTGGCTACAAACCAGAAGAATCTGAAGAATAACATCTTTTGTACAGCGATTGAAAACAAACCGAAGATTGGGCTGAAGAAAGCGATGGAAACAAATTGGCTGAAGATTTACTACACTATAGGACACAGAATTGATTTGAAAGTCAAATAGAGATAAAGAAGTGATAAAAGGATCGACAAATCGGAAGATAATTACCTTCAAAACTGGAAAAATACGGTTCAGAAGATAGTAAACCATTTCGACAATCAATGGATTATTGGATTCAATGCAAGAATTTTAATGAAATTATTTATTAAATAATAGTTTTATATAAATAATGATTTAAATAGAAATGAAATCAAAGCCTAAAATCATTAAATTTAATCTGAATTCAAATGTTTGTGAAAAAACATCAAAATTGTGTTAAAAGTAGTGGTTTTCTGACGATTAGTCTCTCAACAGATGACACCTTCTGTTCGGCCATAAAATCAATTCTTAATATAAGTACAGAATATTCACTGAAAATAGGGTTTAATTTCACAAAACTTTTTAATTATAAGTTTTTATTCAAAATATTTGTTTAATTATAAAATACATTCAATTTTGTTGGGAAAACACAGAATAAACTCTTATTATAATTAAAAAAAAGTGAAATGAATTGAAATGAAATGAAATGACAAATAATTCGTCTTTTTATACAATAATTTTCATTTTATATGAATTTTAAGATTTTGAGCAAAAGTTGCAAAAATTGTCACAAAATGGTTAGAATCTCCTGAAAAATCCATTTTCTTGTAGAAAATTTAATTTAAGTTAAATAGATTATAATTTTTCAGGTCTCTCTCTCTCTCTCTCTCTCTCTCTCTCTCTCTCTCTCTCTCTCTCTCCGATTAAAACTTATTCAATCACTTCTTGTTGTCAACAATTTAATAGATAAGATGAGAATCATAGGAAAGGAATGTTGAAAACTATTCATCTCTTATATAATATTCAATTTGAGATCAAATCTGATATGATTTATAAGAAATAAAAACATAGATTCTATGAATAGATTTATTCATGCAATCATCAAAAGCACTCATCATATTTGGTCATCTCTTATGCAGGGATTGACCCACAATCAGCCCATTCCTAACAATTACAGAACGTTTTGTATTCTGTGGCAAACAATTGTGATATTGTTGTCAATCGAAGTGAAGATTAGTTGTACTCTAAGGAGCATTAGTTCTGTTTCTATGCAAACCATTTATCAGAATCGGAAGAATCAAAGGTCTGACTAATAATCGGAACGGAATGAGTGTCTTCTTATCGTATATCTCTATAGTTATGAGTGAGAGCTCTCATAATAATTAATAATATGAATCGCAAACAACAATCGGAGCACTAAATAACAGCTAAATTTCATTTCTAATCAGAAATACTTTATTAAATAAAAGCGTTATATTCATTGCCTTCACTGATAGCTAAGGCGTTGTCCAACAGTTGCACTAAAATTACAGAAAAATTCTTTCGTTTAAATGATTTTTTGATAAATTGTTTTCAATTGAAATAATTCATCAAAAAGTTGTGTTATTATTGAAAAATATATTCATTGCTTCCGAAAGATAACTCTTCGGCCTGAAGTTGATGTGAAACGAACCCATCATTACATTACGGACTCATACTTTTGGTGGAAATCAAACCAAACATTAATTATTTGTACCCAAAAAAGAGCTGATTATGTATTCAACGAACAGTTTGAGCGATATATTCATTAAATTCTGCATTTTATGTAATAATTATTCTGAAATCAGATAATTATTAATATTATATAATATTATATACAAAAAAGGAAACTAAATATTAATAAATAATAAGTAATTAATGAATATTTTGTTCTTCGTTTTTCTCGCACAGGCTTTTGGTTCGTGATAGATGAGATTTCGTGCCAGGGTAACATTGGTGGCACATACGATCTTGGTCAGGGCCGACATGGAGAGCGAAGAGGTCAGAATCCCATACTTATCAAAATATTATTCACAATTTCTAACGAGAAAAAAATGAACATGCTAAATTGCTAATTGATTTTTGCTAATTATTGTCTCAATGATCTATATTTTAATCAATTAATGCCAGAAATGATTAATGAATGTCTAATGTATTTCCATTGAACGCTTAAAACAGGCGATTTGGGACCGGCAGGAATCGCTGGAATAACTATAGGCGCTGTGGCAGTGGCCGGTGCTCTGGCCGTTACCGTATTCTTCTGCTACTATATCCACCAGAAACAGAAGAAGGCTGAGAGCCATACCTACGGATATTTACCGGCAAAGGCATAACCTATTGATAACTATCCAAACGATTTAATATTCAAATATTTTTACATTTATTCAAATCATTGATAATTTTTTTTACAAAATATGCAAATCTTTCGTTTCGTTTGAATTACATTTGAATTTGTATTTTATTATTTGCTATTATATTATGTATTCTATTAATAGTTTTGAATATTAATATAATACTAATATTATATTACATTTATTTACTGTTTTATTAAATATCAGTTTCATTTAAAGTGTGGTCTCAAGTCTTAGTAGCTCTTTTGATGATTTATCCATGGTAACATCATGCTTATCAAGCTGGGCACAACTTTCAATTATGCTCTTGGTCACTATATATATATGGTTGAACTAATTTTAATTAATTAAGTACTAGAATTCAATTGCATTCTTTGGTATTTATAGTTAAATGGGTTGGGCCACCATAGGATAGAACAGGATAGCCTATGATAGGAGTAAATTCCAATTGAGTAATCAACTTTTTCTTGTTGAGCAATTGGACCTAGTGCATTGAATCTTCATAATTAAAATTCGCATAAAATATGCTATTAAATAGCGAATATCAGGTTCATATCATCCAATATACAACTTTTAGCGCAAGGAAAAAGTTTTTCAATACTTGCCGTTCAAACCTGAAGTTCAAAGGACTGTTATTTGAGAAGAGGATGTCATTTATGTACCGGCGATCCGATGGGAAAAGTAAATCTTTGTTCTGATGTTTATTCTAATTAAAAATGATTTAAAGGCTTAATTCCTGTATTTATTTCAATTAAAATTGTCCATGCTAAAATGCAATACTTGTATTTCTATTATTAAAGGCCTGAAAATCCAATTTGATCTGGCATATGCCACCTAATGAAGCATCAATTACGGTTTCACATTTCATTGAACCAAAAGCGTAATACAGTCGTTTTCCAGTATAATCAAGAAGACTGATATCAAACTATTTTGAAACAAATGTTTACAGCGCGCGCCACAAACAACCCCAATCAGAGAGTATGTCCAGTAGAAACTCCTTATAAAAATGAAAACTTTATAATAGCTTAAGATTATTTATCACTAAAATTCCGGTTGAGATAACAAAGCTTGCGTCAAAATTAAATGGAATTTGTTAAATTAAGCCCATTAACATCTAGGAGAGTTCATGAGAAAGGGGATTTTGGGTATTTATAAGGAGTCAATACTATGAGAAAATTATGAACTGACCCTAAAAATGATTGCGAATTAAATAATCTAAACTTGGAATCTAGTGATCGCAAACTGACATTTATGTAAATTGCATTCAATTAATTTATTGACAGGAATTATAGGTGTATTGTGATTAAAAGTGAATAATTTCTTGATTTCATTTCCCATAGAAAAAGAGATTTATCAAGAATAATCTCCCGACTTGAAGTCACCTATTCAAAAGAAAATAGAGTTTATTCAGTGACTCAAGAGTTTGTTAATTTCTTAGATTGCATTACAATAGGTTTGAGTGCATCTAAATGTTTTTGATGCAATAGATGTGTCAACAAAAGTAATGTTGAGTTTATTGGAAACGATTGTATTTTGAACTGAAAGGCAGACAAATCACTGCTGATTGGATGCCTCGCCTCTAAAACGCCTCCAATGATCAATAGGTGGCGCTGTTTGTGAGCTCTCTCTCAGAGTTTGATTCATAGCGCAGGCATTCGTCGACTGAGCGCTCGTTCAGTAGTTGTGTCTGTTTTGGACACCATTTGAGTATTGAGTGCATTGAATGAGTGAACGACTGACTCGTCTTCACAACCGATTTGTAAATATGTCTTAAAACAAATGGTTTGATCTGTTTTTGTGCCAACCATTGAGTGCTCGTTAAACAGTGCTCACAGACTGAGGACATACCACCAAAATGAGGTCCAGAACATCGATACCGAGGACTAAATGCGACTGTTATGGTGTGATTATGTTGAGGACAGTTGTGATGATAGCTGTCTGTGCGTTCGCACAGACTGTCAGTGCAGTGAATCCTTCGCCAAAAGACAACCAAAAGACTAATTACACATATTTTGAGGAAAGGAATACCGATTTATACTTTTCTCATCTCACTGTCAACACATACACGGGTCAGGTATATGTGGGCGGAGTCAATAGGATTTATCAATTGTCAAATCAGTTGGTCCCGGAGGCCACCGCTTTTATGGGGCCCGAGGAGGACAGCGCCGACTGTCCGGTGACCAGAAACTGTCCAAATGTGGTGAAAAAGCCGACCACTTATTACAACAAAGTGCTGGTCATAGACTACGTCCAGTCCCGGCTACTGACCTGCGGGTCTCTATTCCAAGGGGTGTGTGCTGTGCATAAGTTGGACAATGTTTCGAGTCTGGACTCTTCCGCCTCGGAGTCTGTGGCCGCCAATAACGCCACGGCCTCGACAGTGGCCTTCATAGCGCCCGGACCTACAAAATCACCGAAACATGTGCTATACGTCGGGGTGTCGTATACGGCGAACGGTCCCTATCGGTCGGACGTACCCGCAGTCAGTTCACGATCTCTTGACCCAAATGGTAGGCATTGAACAGACATTTGAATAGAAAAATGTTTTGCAATTATTTTCTCTCATTTTTTGGATTCAAATCAAAAAGAGTTCTTTGAATTAGTCTTTGAATTACTCTTTGAATCATTTTTTGACTCAAATTTTGTTGTTTTTTTATGTTTGGCTTTGAGTTTGACTTCACTAAAGAGTTAGTCTTTGAGTTCAGGTTTTCTGGTTTTCCAAGAGTTCTGTTTCCAACAGAAAAATTGGGTTAAATTTTCAATTATTATATTCACTGAAACTCATTGTGTTTATCGCTTTAATGTCTTTCTTACGTGAGTTTAGAAAAACAGTGTTTTTCTCTCTTTTTCTTTATATCTAATCATTTGATTTGAAGTCCGTATAAGACATACAAAACGAGTCATTAATTATGGTTTAGTTTTTTCTCTTCTCCTTATTTTTTGTTCTGATTTTTGCTTAATTATGTTCTAATGTTATCCCATTTGCCTATTCCTCTGCCCTCCCCTCAGGGATGTTCACAATAGCCGCCACCGGAGTCACTACCGGCACCCGACTGCTGGTCAATTCGCTGGCGCGGGACAGGTATCCAATAAATTATGTCTATGGCTTCCAGTCGCGCGGCTTCTCCTACTTCCTGACTGTCCAGAAGAAGAGCGCCGAACAGTCGCGACCATTCATATCGAAATTGGTCCGAATCTGTCAAAAGGATTCCGATTATTACTCATACACTGAAGTGCCGATAATGTGCCGAACCCTTCACGACAATAACGACTACAATCTGGCACAGGCGGCATACGTGGGCAAACCCGGCTCAGAGTTGGCCACATCTCTGGGCATTACAGCACAGGACGACATACTGTTCATAGTGTTCGCCAAATCAAAAGACGAGTCCGATGTGTATAACAAGCCGTCGGCCAACACTGCCCTCTGTGTGTACGCCCTTTCGGCCATTCATCGAAAGTTTACCCAAAATATTCAGCACTGTTTTAATGGTAATGGAAATCAAGGCCTGGACTTCATAAACATCATTCAGCCCTGTGTTCCCACTGTAAGCAAACATTAATTTTATTGTTTACTACCCCTCCACCCAACCCTAAATTCGTAGTGATTTTATATAAGAGCTCATAAGACCCCCTCCCAAATGGTATTAAAAGATGAGCACTCGAACTGAGCTCTGGTTTATAACAACAGGCGTTAATCATAACCGGAATTGTCTTAAGTCTTGTATTCCTAAGTAATTGTTGTTTAAATTATTGTTATTTAAAATCGTTTTATATATAAATCTATGAAAACATTTATTGTATTATAATTACAATCATTTAATCGATTTAATCGAATCACTCAAATCGATAGATGTTTTTGTTTATGAGTTGAGCCAAACCCCAAACCCTGTGTGTCATGTGATCTGACATTAGACTACTCTAGCAATTGAACCGTTAATTCAAAAGGGAAATGATCTCTAATTTGTTGTGATATGTTGTGCCCCATCCATAGCAAGTACAAATTAATGACGACTTCTGCGGAATGGATGTCAACACACCATTGGGTGGTTCGATGCCGATCGAAGCGGCGCCGGTCCTCTCCTACAACAACGAGTTGTTGACATCAGTGGCGGCCACTTCTACGCACGACTACACCGTTGTATTCCTCGGCACAGAAAGGGGTCACTTGAAAAAGGTAAGCATTAATCTGTTTTTGCCAATCGCTCAGCCTATCTCTCAGCCAATTGTTTCCATGTGTTGAGTCCTTTGCTATGAAATTATGATTTAAGCCTCACTCGAGTCAAGTGTTTGAACAGAAGGGGTAAACGACTAAATTAATGACACTTCTCCTCACACTCTCTCATACTCTACCACTTCATTAGAAGGCATTGATTCCAATGCAATAAAAAAGCGATCACTGATCAGGTCATGCGATGTCTCACCCTTTTAATGACCCCAACCCCTCCTGAAAAGGTTGGATGTGTCACATGAGCGGCTCATTCTCATTCTGCGCTCAAATTGCTTGCAATGAATTGATTGGAAATTCAATCAGAAGTCCTGTATTTTCATTGAAAGGGAATTCATATCTCAGTGATGATTGAAAAAAGACTTTTTGAGCGATTTTTTCCGAGAAATTAATTCCATGAGTGGAGTGTTGTGTAACCAATAGCTCAGCCATCGCTCAAAATACTTATTTGATTCTGAAAAATGATATCTGGTTTTTGAGATGTGCTCTCACTTTAACTCTGCGCTCGATTGCAAATCAGAGACCAAATTGAAAGGAAGGCCTCGTTTTTTGTTGTCCTCTATTATAACGCTAAGAAACGTTAAATAAGTTATATATTGAATGATAAGGTATACCAAAGAATAAAATACTTTTAATACATTTACGTATTTTTCTTCTCTTCGTTGGTTGTGTTCGCACAGACATAGAGAGTACTCTCCTCTGAATAGAGACTTACTTTTATATTCTGTTCTGTTATGTCTTGAAATGAATTTCTGTCACAACTTAATTAAAATCGATTCCTCCTCCTTATGTATACTGTATTTTGTTCGCTACTATCTCCTGTCTGTGCCCCTATGCCTGTGCCCCTCAAATACAGACGTTATTATTATTTTCATTATTAGTTTAGATAAAAGATTTGATAGACTTTAATAACTCTTTATTTTTTGTGTCCCATTCTCTCGATTAGTCGCTTAATATTGAGCCGTTTTTTCGTGTTTTTAGTCTTTGTTTTTCATTTCATTAATAATTATAACATTTTTGATATAAAAGAGACATTAATTTCATTGCTTTTTATTCGGATATATTTTTTCCGAAGTCATTAAAAGTTTATACGAATTTCGAATTAATAACTATTTTCATAGATTAGAATATTTTTTGATAATTTATGTAATTTAATATAATTTGCGTTTTTTCTCGTCCGAATCCTTTGGTGTTTTTGTCTCTGTATGTGATAATAGGTTTTGATTGGGAACACCACAAACAGCGGTAGAGCCAGTGGTACACAAAAAATTAATTAACATAAGTGGTGAGAGTCTTATCTTTTTGTCGTTTTCATTGGATTCGCTTTTAATAATCGGATTTTTTTGATTAAACATTTTTCTGATCCTTTTTTGTGTGTAAATGCAAAACATACAGTCCTTCCTATGATAGATAGCACCGGTATTGAAGAAAACGCTCAGAATTTATATCAATTTATATATTTTTGACGGTACTCTCCTCTGTCTGTGCGCTTCATATTTCGCCATTGAGTATATCCTTTGATGTGAAAACCAGAGCTCATTATTCATAAGCTATAAAATACAAATACGACACTAAACAAGAGAGGGTACGGATTGTGAACAGAATATGTGAATAGAATAGTGAAGTGAAAATTATTCTGTGCCACTGTTTTTGTCTCGTTTTCTTCAACCGGTGATTAATGGGATGAATATATTTTTTCTGAACCATTTTTCTATGAGTTGCCGACACAGAGCCCTGAATTTATTCTGTGCTTTGGCCACCATTTGCCACATGCCGTCACTTTCATCGCTCGCACATCAAATATTGTGACAAAATTTAACATTTCTTTCCTATTCAAGAGCTCTGAGGCGCTCTCTCTCTCTCTCTCTCTCTCTCTCTC
>JAQIXD010000234.1:0-32983 GCA_034699985.1 Minunthozetes semirufus
TTTATGTGTTTATCTCAGAATTTCTTTAAAATAATTTCAATTCACTCTTAATTTCAGATTCAATTGTATTTCAATCGTGTTTTGAAGTCAACCATAAGTTTAGAAATATTGGAAAACCCGATTAATTTCGAGAATATTCTTAACGTTAGTCTAAAAACAAATTTAAAATTATATTAAATTGAATTTTATTAACAGATAATAACTCTGGTTATGACTTATTTCTCAATTCTTGTTAAATTCAAAGCTCACTGATTAGTTTTGAAATTTAATTTACAATAATAATTGATTCAAGTACTTTATTTATTATCGATAATATGGTGTCTCAATGAATGCACCATATTATCGATAATTACTGATTAATTTTTATGTACAAAATTTTGATAAAACATTATATTCATCAATAAATAACTTTCCATTGTATTGAACGCATGATTAAACAAAATCTTAATTGAATTAAACATTTTTATTGTGAGAACACATTCGGAGCCAAAAATCACAAATTGATTCCCAAATAATAATAATCTATTTGTTTGTCAAACAAAATGCCATTAAATTTGAATACAGAATAGGATTGAGAAGAGAATCGAAAGCCATTCCTAATGGCTTTCGTGACACCACTACTAAACTGAATGCTCGGTTTGCATGTCTGGCCAATTATTGTGTGCCAACTAAAGAGTAGGTGCTATCACTATTTGACCTAACATGCAATCCAATGCTTGGTATCCTTTGCCAGTCGTTTGGATGGCATTGCATTTGAAGAGAGAATGGCATCAAAATAAATGAGAGTTCCGTTTTGTTCCTGCAATATATGGCCTTATATTCCGACACAAACCCTATTTTCCACTAATTTCCGGTTCATTTCGATCTTTAATTTCGTTTAATGCACTTCTCTGTCGTTTTTGTGCCATTCATGTGGGAAGTCATTCAAAAAATGTCGATGTGCTCCCAATTATCGATATGGTCAAGGTGATTTTACAACTGATAAAGCACCAAGCTAAATCCACTCCATAATTAATGGTCAGTTAGAGATAATTCTCCAAACAATTTACACTGAAACTCAGTAATGACCAAAACATAGATCATTAAGAGTCGAGGAAATGGTAGTCCCCTATCAGTAGACTAACAGAAGATTCAAATCAGTAAAAAGTATTGAAGTCTTCACCCGAATGTCAACACTTCTGAGAAAACAGGAAAACCCAATAAAAACGACATTAAAACTGAAAATACTTGAAAATAAAGTAATCTATGATATTATTATCGGAAAAATATTACCGAAAGCATAGAAAAAATGATATTTTATTTGTCATACAATAAAAGGAAAAACAAAATATTGAGGAAAGTATAGGAATATAATACGAAACCCATTATCATATGTTATACTTCAAAGACTAATTGATCTCAACAACTGAATTGCAATATCAGAGGAACGGTCCTATCCGTCACATATCGCACGGAATATCATATGCGAGACTATGTTTTTCCAATCTATCACTTCCTTCCTTTCGATCACAAAATACTGGGCTCTCCATAGAAACCACTCTTTATTTCTGACAAACAATTGAAGACTAAAAGAGAATAGAAATCAAAACTTTTTGAACCAATAATTACTGGTTTTTACTAATACTGAGGAACAGACAAATATAAAAACGTCTATAAACTTAGTCATATTGAAAGTTATCATTACAATAGGACAGCATAAGGAGTCGTTCCGAATGAGACACACAACTCATCCCTGTATAGTGCACTCAGAGCTGGAGGAGCAGTCATTAAATATTTATAATCAGTAGACTTCCCACTCATCTCTGGTTTTGTTGGCAAAAAAACACTGAATAATAGATCAGTTGTGTCGACACACAATCACTGCTATTATTCTCATATAAAAATCAGGTCTATTACGCGCTCAACACCAGAATAGGCTGTCCTATGATCCTATTGTGAGGCCGACATCAAAGCAATCATTAGTGTTTTGTTGGTTTTTTAGTCATTCAGTTTCGGGTTTTGTTACTTATCTCTTGAGTTCTCTGCAGGGAATGCATTGAAGAGAATATTCTGTCATTTTTGCCGCAAATATGGGTTTTTTTCGTTGGCTTTCAATTAAAAACATTTAACCAAAGGATCAAAGAGTGAAAAATTTGCTATTTTTGGTTAACTAATGATATGAACAGCCTTTGAATCCCAGATTTAATGCTGAAAAAGAAGAAAATATGAATCATTAGTGAAGTCAGAGGAACTCCATATTAATTATTTCCACTCAAATTAGTCCTATCTTTCTATGAATGAGATATTTTAAACCAACGACTTTAATCTTGTTGAAATATTAATACTTGAATTTATTTCCATTTATGGAAGTTTTGAATTTGTTATTCAAAATTATAATCACAATAATTGTGGGGAAAAAAGGAAAAACATTGCACTCGTATTGAATGGTGTATTGATTTGTCCGCAAAACCATATCATACGAGACATACGTTTTATGCAAATTAGAAATCATATGAAATGTTCGCGCATTTAGTCTTTAATCTAATAAATTAAATATTATATGAAAATAATGGGCAACAAATGGAGGCATATCTGAGGCCACAGCCAGAGTCAATGTATGCACAGAGGAGTCGAGTCCTGAGCGACCAGAGGTTGAGCCCCTTTTTTTGCTGTCGTTTTAATTTCACGGAAACTATAATATGAGTGAAAACTTCAGAACTAATGTTTAAATGCAATTACGGTTTGAAAAACAGGGTTTGAATAGAAAACTATTATTTATTAGAGGAACTGCTCTTTTATACCCAATTATTGTATAATACAAATGTTTTTTGATTGCATTTGCATTCATTGTTCGCATTTTTACTCTCAAACTGAACTTGATATCAAAGTACAGTCGAATCAGATTTTGCATACAAAATATATTTTTTCTGAGAATAGTTAGAGGTTTCAAATAATCCTCATTATTTGAATTTGATGTTAAATAATTGGCACAACATAAAATTATCAATAAAAATAATCTTGCTAAAATTGAGCATGATAAAACTAGAATTTCTTGTGAAAATCCTATGTTTTTGAATTGAGCTATCTTAGCAATAGATAGAGGAATGCCTGTCACACTTTTGGAGATAAATTGACAAGATCAACTATAGTATTAGACATTTTTTTTGAAAAGCGAGACCCGACCGTCACTTTTCTATAGACGTCACGCTTTTGTGGCGATCCATTTGCGCTCTGGTCGTAGCGAACGGTCTCTTAATGGAATTCCTATGTTATTAACATAAACACTATTGAGCTGACACTCCATGCCATCCATGTATTCAGTTTTTTGATGTCAGGCCTCATACAAGAGAGCACTTTATGTGACAGAAAACTATAATCAAGTCTTTCAGAGATCCCAACACTTCTTCGGATCCAATAAATTGAGTCAAAAATGTTTTCTCACAAAAAGTTTTCGACAAAAAAAATAGCTTTGATTTCAGTTCTCATAAGAATCGCAAATGTTTTCAATCAAATCACTGAACGAATCATTTAATGCGAAAAAACTGATCATCAAATTTCGCAAAACAATTATCAATCAAATTTCAAGTGACACCAAATGTCAGATAATTAACCACCAAAACAACGAAACTCTCCAAACTCTCCCTCTCCCCCTCTCCAAACACTAATTAACCGATTGATTGAACTGTAGGAGAGGTCTGAGCAAAACCAGCGCTCAATTCATCTAAAATAACGCGAAAATCAGTCAGAAATGCGGTTAAAATTACACTAAAAGCTAATCAGTAATTAGTAATCAGTAATACTATAGACTAATAACAAAACTCATGCCTTATTAACAACGGTATGTGTCCTGAGGGACAGCACTTTATGTGGGGTCTCATTGAAGAAAAAACAGTTGACTTTCGCCCACAAAAACTTATGCATTAATTTTAAGAGCAATGAAGAGACAGTTGGAACGGGACTGGCGTTAGAGGACATGATTCGGACATTTTTTCGGGTCAGCGATGCCTCAAATCAGAGTTACGGCTGATTTGCGAGTCATTCACTGAATTCACGCATTCTGTCCGCTCTTCAAATGCGATGTTAGGCTGCGCTCAGGGCACAGATGCTCACAATGATGGCAATTTCCGTTCTTACAGTGCATTTAAACTGACCCTTGCACTCTCTGGGGGGTCTTCCAAAAGTGCATTAGCTGTGAGGATCAGCACAACTTACCGATTAGACAATTCAAACTAATTAACATGGACATTTTTGTCCCACTTTTAAATGCTTTCGAAACTTTTCATTTGAAACAAAATTATTTTAGGACCAGTTTTGACCATTAAGTTGTGGTCAATTTTATTTGCCATTAATATGGGATAGTCAAGGGGGAGAGAGAGGGTAATCAAAAAGATATGAGCAAGATCATTCCACTCTTTTATTTATAAAATAAGTGCCAATAGAGGGCAGAATTATAATTGAAAGGGCAATCAATTTATTCCCATCTGTTCTGGAAATCAATTTCTAATTAAGTCTGAAATTATCGGTCAAAATGAGGACAGTCTTCATATTCGGCATTATTGTCACTCTAGTGATCCATCAGATAATGGCTTTGGAGGACAGCGGCGGTAACTATCTTTAAAACTCATCTATCGTTTAGTAATTGTGACCATTTGTCAGATGAAATGCTGGTCCGACAGAAACGAGACAAGAAGGCGGCGGTCAAAGTCCAGGCAAAATTACCGGTGAAGGCCGAGGTTAAGGCGGGACAAAGCAATGACGACAAGTCAGTGCCTTTTTCTGACATGAATTTTGGTGTTAACCTCGAAGACCTCAAACCAAAGAATCCCGAAAAAGTGGACAAAAAGCTGAAGGAAGTGGCGGACAGTACTAAACATGAATTAGAGCACCCTGTTGATTAGATGTTCTTGTTTTCGTATTTTATAGATACTTTGTCAATATTTTCAGATGTACTTGTCAAAAATAAATTAAAAATTATTAATTTTTATTCGATATATTTTAGCAAGCTATTCTGCTAATAAAGTGAAAGGGTTATACTGAAAATTAACTAGAACAAAATCAGAATTTAATTGAAAAATTCAGAGAGGAATGTGCTTGATAATTGTTCTAGGTATCGGCGCTTGATAGGTTTTACGAGGTAATTTTGTTCAATTTAATTATATCTTGATTAATTTGTCAATAAAGAAAATATTTACTAATAAACTAATCTATCAAATTTCAAATTAATTTTTAATTAATATTAAAATTAATTAATAAATAATTGGCTTAAAAACAATCTGCGATTCAATTGAAGACTGAATTCATAGGAAATGGCAAATAAACTGCTTGTTATCACTTTGTTGGCTCTGATCATACTCGGGGTCATTCAAGAAGGAGTGGCCGAAGGTAAACACCTCTCAGAACATTAAAGGCTTTAATTCAGTTATCAATCGGTTAGAGAATGTGTTGGTTCGAGCAAAACGAGAAAAATATAGACAACCAATTGGTAACGAACGCTACGACAACCCCGCTATTCGCAAAAAGCATGTTTACAAGGACAGGTCATTCGGAGAGTCACCCCGAGGCAACTCGTTCGAGCTGTTGGGCAAATAAATTCACCAAGTTTGGTTCAAAGTTATTGTTCAAAATTTAATTATTGTTAATTATTAAAATAGCTTGATAAAATTAAATTTTTCGATTCAATAAAGTTCTTGCTCAAATAAAAATTCAATTTATTCAATAATAATCAAATAACAACCTGTTTATTGTGGTGAATGTCGCTCAAAATAAACAAGATAAGCTATCAATTATTGGTGATAAATGATCCTGAACCAAAATTAACCAATAAATCGTGTCATAAAAAGAGAGATCATATTTTATATTCAAAAAATAATTCTCTTTTGAACCAAAATTTCAAATAAAAGTGAATAATAAGCAAAGAATGAGATTTATTGTAAGGAATACCCACTGAAAGCGATTTTTACGTATTGATTGTTTTGTAGCCAAAAGTCGGCTAAAAATTGTATGAAATGTAGAAATAGTGAACAGAAATAGATATACATTGAGTTCAACACAAATAATGGATATTCTCTACTCTTTTGTTGTGTTTGAGTCACAAAAAAGGAGATATTCTTCTCCTCTGACAGTAAGGAATGGAAAGACCAGTGAAATACTATAGCGTTTGACAATACTATTGTCAGCCGTCGGCGCAAAACTATCCAGTAGTCGATCCACTGCTTATGTGTCTTAAATAAGCCATCAAGAGATCAGAGGCTATCCTCTGTGCTGGTAGGGGAAGGAGTGCACAGCACCGGTAGCTTAAGCCAGAGTCGAGAATTCCATTAGCTTTGCATTTCATTCATTGGGAATCCTGTTTGTTTCGTTTACGCCAATAGATTTGCCCTGTCCTCTCTATCCCCTATCAACTTGCGCACCCCGGATAGCCAAGCCCAAAACAAATCTAATTATCTAGTTGAGTTTTACTAACTCAATTTAACTTTATTAACCCAGTGAATTATCTTGGTTAATCAATAAAATTCTAGAGATTGTAAATTTAATGTTCTAGCTAATTTTTTGATGGGCACATTTACTCTGAAATTTGGAACTCCTGGCTATTTATGTGACACCAGAAAAGGCAGTATCGCATCCATTGTCATAACCGATACATAAGTCTCTTACAAGCGATTCATATCTTCTTTCTCTCCTCTCTTTCCTCTTTGACATCATCTGATTGTCCTCTAAAGCTGTTGTTCTGAGCGAATATGTCTTTACTTATAGTTATGCTGTGCTCTGACTATACGAATATAAATAAGACATATTCGTTCTGTTGGGAAGGACTGCACCTATTTTTCGCTTCTTTCACTTCTAGAGGACAATCAGATGATGTCAAAGAGGAAAGAGAGGAGAGAAAGAAGATATACATTCGTTTGTAAGACTTATGTATTGCCGGTCACAATGGTTTCGGCGCTGCCTTTTCAGAGTATTCTTTGGTGTCATTGGGGGTAACCAACGACTCTCATACCTGTCCATTGAACTAAAATTACATTACCAGAGTCTTATTGAGAAAATTATTGAAAGACTTATTGAGATGGATCATTTATTTATTTTGGAATTTCTCAAAATGTGCATTGTACTTTATTTTTATTATTCTTCAATTCAGATACTTTTTATAAACTTGATAATTTTATCATGGTCAATTTCTTTAATTCAATATTTGAAAAAAATTCAACTATTAAAAGAAGAAATAATTTTATCTTGTTGAGTTTGTTCAATAGAATAAATAGATGTTTTCACAATTGACTCTTCTAAACTATTTCACCTTGCTTGGTTACACCTGATAGAAGGTGCGAGGGCTGGGAGAGAGAGAGAGAGAGAGAGAGAGAGAGAGAGAGAGAGAGAGAGAGAGAAGGCATACAAATCTATTTGCGGGCCACAAACGAAACAAACAGGATTGACACAGAATAAAAGGTACGGTAATGTATTTTGGCTCTTCGCCAGTGAGCTCTTCCCAGTGCAAATCGACACTACCAGCGCACAGCTTCTTACTTTTGATGGCTTATTTAAGCGCTGCCATCGTCAGCACTGGCTGGTAGTGGAGCGGACGGGCAATTGTATTGTCAAATGCTATAGTATTTCAAATGCCTTTCATTTCTTACATTTCTATTTACTGTCAGACGAGAAGAATATCTCTTTTTTGGTGAATCAAAGACAACAAAAGAGTAGAGAATATCCATTATTTCTGTTGTATTTCTCTTATATCTATTTCTCACACTTTTTGCCATTGATTTCATACCATTTCCACCGACTCTGGTCTGAAAGAATCGGCTGAATTCATAAGAAATAACTTTCAATAATCTTATTATTCAGTTTTTTGCTGATCAAACCCCTGGCCATCCCTACCAACCCTCACACGGAATAAGAAATATATAAAACTCTGAATAATAAATGATTTTCTCTCTCTTTTCAGTGAATTATTGGCTAATTTTGGTTTCACTATAAACTTGGTTTTTTCTATTTCCTTATTCCTGGAATACAGCATTCAATGGCTTTGAATTTTGGCGTTTTTATTGACTCGATTTTCTTCTTCATTCATAACAAGGAGAAAAAATAAGTGAAAAGTTTATTGGCTTTCAATTCAAGTGAAGTAAAAAAAAACTTTTATTACCACTATTTTAATGACTTTCGAGTGAAAGATCAGCATTAAAATCAGGGCTATTTAACCCGTAACTCTTTTTGAGCCAGAGCATTGACCTACTAAAATCTATTTTCATTTGAATGGAGCATTTTATGAATTAAATTTTGAATACAATTTCTGTAATTTTTTTGTTGATTTCTATTGAGAAACAGTTAAAGGGTTTTAATGCGATTAAGTCTACAAAAAAAGTCCATTCAAACAAAACGCTCAAATATTGGGGAAAATGTTCAAGTTCAGTTGGCAACAATTTTTAAAATGATAAAATGTAAACATTGACGTATAATAAAACAAATTTTTTCCTGAATAAAACTACCTATTTCTTAAAATGAACTTGAAGAATGTTCCAACTTTTTGTGCATGAATAACAAGGTGATATTTTTCTCAATGGTTTTTACCATGCTGTTTTGATTATTTAATTGAGTTAAATATGATTTATTAAAAACTGATTAAAATAAATTCAAAAATTATTTCAACCGAAAATGTTTTGCCGAAAAAATATCCAGAATTTGTCGAAAGTATTGATCAGTTTTGAGGCCATCAATAAAAGTAAGT
This sequence comes from Minunthozetes semirufus, assembly GCA_034699985.1. Taxonomy (NCBI): domain Eukaryota; kingdom Metazoa; phylum Arthropoda; class Arachnida; order Sarcoptiformes; family Punctoribatidae; genus Minunthozetes; species Minunthozetes semirufus. Next base: position 8,702 of record JAQIXD010000234.1, read on the forward strand.
CAAACCCAAATTCAAAGCTAATATTCTGGTAAAACCAATGATCACGTTTTGAAGAATATCTATCAAGATATCGAATTTCACTGAATTTTCATGAGCATGAGTTGCCTCGTTTGTTGGCTGTAAACAAATATCTCGATTATATTTGTTTGTTTACTATCGATATAAGCCAATGACTATACCTCTTATGCCAAATCACTCGCAACGGAGTGATGGTTGTGCTTAAACAACAGGCTCTGGCAAAAAAAGGGCTGCAAAAGAGCACCGGGTATACGAAAGGAGAGATCTGATCAATGGGGGGACAGACAGACTCAGAGCTAAGTATTACACAAAAGCTATCAAACGGTCTAAAAAACTGATAATCGATACCCGAAGTGATTGAATGCACGAAAGTAATGGACCCACTCGTGGACCCACTCATAACCCTGTGCTGCACTTACAGCTACTTTTGCTGTGATGTCTGTCTGATTGTCTGAATCGCTGGTATGTTATGGACGCGAAGCACAGGTTAGGAGATGGTATGCTGTGCTCCTGTAATGGTTGGCCAATAAGTGTCCCTAAAATTTGAGAAATGAGATAAAAACTTTTGGCGCGATTACAATAGAGGGCCGACCACCTCCTGTGGGCTAACCATCTGTCTGTCTCAGATGATAAAGTGATCAGAAAAGATTGCATTCAAATGGCAAGACCCTATTCTCCCCTCTAACAGCCCCCACAACCCCCACACTTATAAACTCACTCTTCAGGCACTTGAGTCACAATTTTTTTTTCTCTTTGCGAAAGATTTTAATAAAGTTTTTTGATTTCAAAAGAAATTTTTGAATTTTCAAAGAAAACACTTTTGAAACACAATTTATCAGAGAGTTTGGCCAAACATTGGCACAGCATAAGCATAGCACAATGCGTCTCAAATGTCCTCTGATTCCTGACACGTTTTCGACCATCTTTTCAAATGTTGAGCCAAACAAATGTGATTCGGGGGACAGTCGATACCTTGAGACTAAAATTATTGGCCCTACCTTTAAATTATAAGCTCTCTCATTGTCTAATCCTACCTGTGCTCATAACCTTGACATTCAGTTATAACTAATTCTGTTGATAAATATCTAGATATTTTTTCAAAGATGATTTTCAGCAGAATTTCAAATAGAACAGCATAAAATAGGACTGGCTATTTTGATCATGCTTAAATTTAAACAAGTTATTGAATAACCAGAGTTTTTGTTATGAATTCCCATATTTTACGACTGTTTTCCTTTGGAAGATGTCTTAGGAATGAGTGGCAAACAATTGTCAAACAACTCAATACTCATTCATAAAAAAGCATATTCTTTGCGAAACGTATGACTCAAGTCTCGCATAATTGTGAACAACAAATATGTGGTATTCCTTAGTGTAGTGTTTGTGTTATCCCACGTAATGACTGTTCACTAAAATTTACGATACATTCAATTGAATTGAATTTTTTTTCTGCGTAAACAAAATCATGAGTTGGACTCGATGTTAGTCAATAGTCAATAGGCATCTCCAATGAGGACAATATCATCATTGATTTGCATTTCCGTAAGGCCTGACCGCCTGTGTCACCAGTCTTGAGAAAGTTGTCGGTGAAGTAACATCCGCGCTATACTCGCACCACCTGTTTGGCCAACGGGTGGTGTTCTCTCTTTCTATGTACAGATAGGCACAGGTATTGGGAGAGGGAGTGTAAGGGAGAGAAAGAGCACAGAAGAAGAGGAAAGACAAGAGAATGAGAAAAAGACTTCGAAAAACTCTATTATATTCTTCTTCTGAGTTCTTCTCATATTTGAGTTGAGTCTCAATAATAGTAACGAAAAATATTAAACATTTGATGAATGAAATGCTTTAATAGATTGCACTCAAAGGCACTGACTATCAGTTGAACGACAATCGGAGTGACGAACAAAACATTTAACGAAGAGATGACGTCCAGTGCTCGCCGCAGAGCACAGGCACAACATAATTAGCTGTGTTGCGCCCATTCCGAGAATTTTGCATGATTTTCTTGTGTGTGTGTGTTTGCAACTGTGCCCTGTGCACTGGCCTTCTACAATCCAGGGCCATATGCCTGTCCTCTCCGTCACTCAGTCAGTGGTAAAGCGAATCTTCTCTGTCTCTGTCCTCTCTATTGTAAAGTGGTTTTCAAGTGATCTGTCGTTTGGTTTGAATGGAAGAACATTTTCTGTAATAATAACTTATTTTCGCTGAATGTCTGTCCCATCTCATTGTTAAGCCACTGTCCCGTCCTCTCCATTCTTGTCAAAGACGTCTGAGTTATTAATTTGGTTTACCCTCTGAATGGCAAAACAGCCCACAAAATATTATGTAGTCCTCAGCGAACACAGGGATGAGCTCTGAAATGCGCTTATTTATGAAGTTATCAAAACTTATAACTTGATTATACATTTGGAAAGACCTCGAATAACATTTAACTAAATGTAATGCTTGTGATAACAAACATGGGTTCCGATAGTTATGGAAATCCTTTCTATTTATGTATTTCTCGATTCATATCTTTTGGCGAAAAATATGTCTTAAAAGTATGTCTTCTAATCCTATCTACTCTTCACATCTGATGGCAGGCATTATATCCCACACAGACTATTGTCATATCCATAGTCACAGGTATTACAGACATTTGGTCACTCAATAGGTGTTTCCACTTTGAATACAACGTTGTTGTCAATAGTATTTCACTTTTGGTCCAATGCTTCCCAAGTGATAGACTCTGAGCGACGAAGAAAAAAGAGTGGAAGAGCTCCAAGTGTTGAGCCCTCCATTCATTCGCAAAAAGTGATTATTGGACTAAAAATATAAAATTGAATATAAAGAGAAAAATCCACTCTTTTCTGATTCTAATTCAATTGGATGTCTCTCTTATGGTGTGCCAAAAATCCATAGGCTTAAGGAAAAAGCAATTCCTATAGCGTTAGGTTTGGTTCGCATCGTTTGTTTCCTTCTTTATATTCTTCGTCAGAGTCTTCGACAATAATAGGAGAAAAAGGAGAGAAACCATTGCGTTCTTCAACCAGAAGGCGAGAAAAAGCGTTAAGTCCTATCCTATCCTCTAAGCTGTCTGTCCTATCCCTGGGCTTTGGCAGAGGCTATTGTGTTCGGCATTCGGTCATGTTTTCAATAAATATTATAGATATCTATTGAGTTATATTCAGTGCCATTCACTGAGTGCTACTCCTCTTTGCTGTTTCTCTGGTCTACTGTACCGGCACTCCATGGCTGTGCTGCTCGTCTCTCTCAGCTCTTGGGTTTGTTCTTATGGTCCAACACTTCTGTCCCAAAGAGATTAAATTTATTTCACTTCCAACAGAAGTGAAGAATAAATTTTTGCCTGAAAAACACATTGAAAAAGAGCAGTCATGTGAGAGGAAGCTATGATGTGCCTGAGCCTATGGTGTGCTCATCTGAGTGCCGGCTCAACAATTATGCGTATTTGAGGCCCTAAAAGTACCTGCAATTGATTGGAAAAAATTGTCCAAAACTCTTAACAAGAAATCTGTTGATGAGAAGAGTGTAACAAATGCCTGAAAAATGTCTTAAATTTATTCATAGTTTAGATTTTTGTCACTTTTTTGTCACTGACTTAGGCTTTGCTGACAAAGACCTGGGGTTTTAACCCAATCCAAAGTTTTTATGTGTATTTCCCTCTCCTTATTAGCATAGTTTGCTTTTGATATTCAACAAAAATACCCCTTATATTGAAAATATCGTTGAGTTTATGAATTTTTGATTTTCTTTTGTCGTAATTGTGTTTCGGATGAAAAACCATTGAAACCAAACATAACTCAAGAAATGCAAGAATATTACGAAACCAGTGCTCACAGAGAAAGACATTAATCAAAGTAATTGAAGATATAGTCTTTCATATCGAGAGTTATATCGATTTGTAATTTTATTAATGATTTTATTGATTACATTATTTTATATCTGGAATAGTTGTCAGCAATAATCTGAGTCTTTCACTCCCTGTCCCTCTCGTTTCCCTCCCTCTCCTTCTCAAATACCTGCGAATAATACTTTTTTCAATTTTTATTATTATTTTTGAAATTAATGTTCTGTTGTTTTCCTCAACCGAACCGTTGGTATCCTTGGTTTCCATCTCCACTCTCGGCGTATATGAGTCGATGAAAAAGGCCATAATTATCTTTGACTTTTAGTTGACTCAGTCTATTGATTCCTTCCCCCCTCTCCATAAGCATTGGCCACAGACTGTGTGACATAGATTTTGATTTAACTCAACTATTGAGGCAAACAATCCATTACTCGATTAGTTGTCAATAAATAACATAATATTATTGATCGAAAAGTTTTGATAAAAAAAAAGAAGAGAATATAATTCTGTGCCTCAAATGTGTATTTGTGTTAATGAAAACTAGCCTTGATTTATGATTATGGCAACTATTGCAGCCTATTTTAGTCTTGGTCAACATTGGCTAATCCTTGGTTAGTTAGTAATCTATGAACAGAGATCAATACTCAGGTGATTAAGTGATGAAAGTCAAAGAAAATCAAAGAATTGTCGAAAAAATGTATCAATCGATAGAAAGTATTCATAAAAATCTGTATAAAAACATGTATTTTGTAAATAAGATCTTTCAATTTATTTAGCAAGGTTATCTCATTGAAAATCTATAATAAACCATGATATGAGCTTGATCATCACCCAGAGATCTTGGTTACCATAAAAATAATTAATAGTAGATTAATTCAAACCGTATTTCAGTCTGTTTTTTGTTTGATTAGTACTTAAATCGGAAAAACGAGTCATTATTTTATGTAAATATGAGTCAACTGTTGGTTATCTTCGCCAAAGATTACCATTAATTTCAAAACTAAAACAATAGAACCAAAGATTACTCGAAAAGAGATTAATTCAATTCTCGGAGAATATCATCCATCAAAGCCTAAAATACCATTATTTACATCAAAAATTCCAAATTCTTAAGATTGTAAAACCAGCATGATCAATCTGATCAATCTGTGTGTGGTAATTTGGGTTTAGATCAGAGCTGGACTACCTTGCTTCTTTCAAGTAGCAGTTTTAACTGATAAATGGCCACTAGATTAATGAGCAAGGTCATTTTTTCCAAAACCGAATTAACTCGATTAGAATCGGTGTTTCTTACTCTCTATTATCGGCACTTCTTGTGTCAGTCATCTAATAGTTATGATGTGCTGTGTTTTTGGGGCGCAGACTGTGATGCGCAGCCACACCACGCATCCGATTGCCTTTTCCTCTACCAGTGCTTTACTATGAAGTCTAAGTCTATGACTGTCCAACAACACGGAGCCGTACAAACTCATACTGAGGGGACAGACTTTATTCAGAAAAGTGTGATAGGATTCATCCTCGTCAATGATTGGGAGGCGCATCCGTACAGCACAGCGTAAGCCTGTGCGAAGAGAGAGGATGGGTTTGTCTTCTTCTTCAGTCAAACTCTGTGCAAAGCACAGCACAACATAGCAAAAGTGGTGCCAAAAACTATAACTTTTAATAACAAAATATTGAGATATTATTATTATTATTACAAAAGCACCGGAATATACACCGATTATGTCAAGTAAGGCATCTTTTTATAGCCCATTAATAGCTGGTTCGTATCAATTAATTTAATCAAGTAAATTATCAAATGGCAAAGAGTCAAAAGAGTCCGGATTATAATTTATTTTTCTTGTGTTTGATAATAATTTTGTGTGTTTTTCATAAAAAAAATAATTCATTGATTTATAAGCGTTAATGAGCTTCGACTGTTGTTTTTTGTTTGGGTGACCAAGCTCATGTCAAAGCTCATATCAAAGCCCTATTATTTGGTGTCTTTACCCAAGAATTTCTTGGAAACCGATTCGGATTATTTTACTTTTGGTTTGTGAAACAAAAACCAAAAAATTCTTCAGAAAATTCACCGAAAAAGTGAAGCCACGGATGACCAGAAAGAGCTCATTCATTGAGGTTTTCGTGTATTTGTTGCTCGATATTTGTTTTTCTCGTTTTTGTTTGGATTAATATCTTTTATTTCTTACGCCGTGAGTCATATGTGTTATTATTTGTTGTTATTTATTAAGATTTATGCCTTAATTATAGCCTGATTATTGTCTGATTATGATCAAGCAATTTATACACTTATCTAATTGAGTGAATTCCTATAAATGAGTGTTCCCTGTAATCCATTGGGATTTTTGTCAATGGATGTGTTGCTCCGCAATCATCGTAAAAGATCACCGAAAACAGTCACGTATAGAGTGGGCACAGAATACCATTTCGTAAATATCACTCTTACCTAATGTTAAGCACATCTTATTCTGTGCTGAAAAATATTACCCAAAAAGTGCTTTATATATGGCTTCACATATGCTCTGAGGAAATGAAAGTATCGCTAAAAAACGGCGAATCAATCAACAGTTTAGAGGAATAACTGATAAATACTTTTTTAGGGCTTTATTTAGTCGAAGATATATGCTCTTTGTCGTAGTCTTTGTGTATCATTGGATCCGACTCTCGGATAGTTTTTTGGGATTCACACAGACGTGACTTTTGGTGCTGTTGTCTCAAAAACGGGCAAAACTTCAACAGATTCTCCACTAATAGCCATAAAAACATGAATTGTATGAAAATTTTTGCACAGAATAGGAGTAGAGATTGCATTCAAGCCATTCATTCTGTGTCTGTGATGTACCGACTCTTCCACTCATTAGTTATGCCATTATTTCATCAGAATTTTGGCTCAAAATTCTGGTAAAATTATTTTTTTCGTTTTTTGCTGAGCTATCAGAATAGTATTTCACGCTTCTCATTATATCTAGTTTAATGAGCAGGGATGTTCAATAATTAGACCTTGAGGGGACGGTATTAGGAAGGGGTAGAAATGGGAATAATTTCCATATAATCAAAGCAATAAAGAATTCAATGATTTTTAATTGAGAATAAATTTCATATAAAATTAACTAGAATTTAGTGAATGAGAATTTGTCAGCTCACCATGACATTTTAGAAGATCACCTGTTTAATGAGAAGAGAATATTAGCAGAGATAAAAGTCCCGGATTAAAATGCTCTCAAAGAAAAGTTATCAATTGAATTGATTGCCAGCGATTCATATCTAATGTTTTCTATGGGAATAAATATTTGTGTGAATTACTCATCAAATCTCACAAATCAATAGTTAGTAGTGTTTTGTCTTTCAATTGAATTGCGGTTTAATTCCTGTCATTCATTGAGATATTCGTATCATTTGTCTCAATATTGACTCATCTGTTCTGTAGTAGAGATAAAGCGGAAAGAATTGGCAAATCTTTTTATGACACACAGAATATACAGCTAAGAGCACAGCCATCCATAAGAGCACAGCATTTGTTTTGCTCGAACTGATAACTGTTGTGACCATAAAAAGCCTACTAATAATCGACGCAACATATTCTGTGTCTCAATATTTAAATAATATATGAGTTTTAGGCGAAAACTTATTATTTTTATCGCTAAATACTAATACCCGGACCTAACACGACGAAGAGGCTGTACAGAGGCTGTAATAACACTGCTTTTTAATGGCAATAATATTGTCTCAAAGCAGTCATGTATTGGACGACAACACTAATAGAGTGAAAAACAATTCGTTAATAAACAGTAATTCACTTATTATATGATTATATGGAGGAAACGGTATATAAGATAACAAAACTAAAAATCGTTAGAATTTTTTCTACAGCCGTTCTCTAATGCCTGGGAGAGTGACTTCCTTTGTTTAATTACTAGGATGAATAATTATTCACTATCACCAGGGTATATCTCATTCTCCTTAGTTTCAATACAGTTTCACCACAAAATTTAACGGAATATTAGGATTGTTTTTCTTCAGAATTAGTCTAATTATAATATTAGCATGATCGATCAGCTAAAAAATTATCTTGACAACAGTCTGCCAGATTAACCTAAAAGTGTTGAACAGCACATCTTGGCTCTGGTTGTGGTGATGTCTGTGCGACTCCACTCTCAAACTAAATATTTGGTTTAATAGTCTATTGACTAATAATATGCTATTATTTGCTAAAATAATGCAAATGTATTATTCCTTCCTTTAATTCCTTCTATTATTTTGCTTATCCTTTATTTATATCAGTTGTTAGCGAAATATCATATCTTTTGAGTCAGTTCTTCGTTAATTGGGGTCAAAACACAATATGTGTCTCCAATTGTGAGCCAAATCCAGAATAAAAAGATTGTTTTCAGATTCAATTCACAGCTCAACACAATCAGCAAAACTCTATTTAGTTTAAGTAAAACCATTTTTCATCTCTAATACGCCAATTGACAGATGGTTTCTGAGATTCAAATGCATTTTAATCATCAGAAATGATTAAACATAACACTGGGTATGAGCGCACAGAATAATAGGACCCGGTTTTTCCGATGAGTTATTATTATTTGACTGTATTTTTATTGCAATAAAAAAAGAGTCTTACAAATAGTGTATTAAACAAAAAGTAGAAAACAATTTCTTTATTCAGGTTTTAATCAATTTATTTGTTTAAGTGAAGAGAATATGTGTTTCGAGAGTAAGATATATCTGTCAAACCATTAATGATATCATAGTTTTATTCCTCTCCTCTTATTATATGACACTCACAGCCAAACAAAACCGAGTGATAAGGTTAGGGATGAGAAGTAATCCCAGAGATTGTCGCCTAATCTAACTGTTCTAATGGTTTTATTATACAATCAGTTTGTGTTTAATGATATCGTTATTGAATTGTGTCTGTTATCTGACAGACAGTCACACAGAATAATTGTCAGTCCGATTGGGGCGGGAGGTGTCGGATAAATAACTCAATTTGAGAGCTGCACAGAGAGAGGGGAACAGTATTTTAAGTTTGCAAAACACATACAAAACTCATAATCAAACAGTAAATTACAGGCGAATCCCATTTCAACAGATCTGATGTGTCTGTAGTCTAACGCAAGCCATATATCAAAGCACTGGAACACTACTCTCAACTCTATTGTGTCTAAAGTGTGGTATTCATCGGCTCTTATAATCAACTGCTGAGGAGCAGTGATTCTTTGGCTGATGGTATGGTCGCCCGCGATATCAGTGCGGGAACTCCTATCACAGACATATAGCTTCGATCGAATCCATTGGCCATCAGTGGAGTCGGCAGTGATTTCTTTGGAGTCATTATCTCTTTTATGTGTTAAGAGTCTGATTGTGGATAAAAAGTCAGTGAAAATAGTGTTCAGAGCTCTGGCTCTCCAGCACTGGCTTTATATAACACAATATCTCTATATTTCTCTCTTTTTATTCTTCTCTCTCTTCAGTTGAATGTTGAGTAAAACACATCCAGAAAATAATGGATCAAACATTTAACCCTAATTGACCCGTAACTCCCAACGAGACTCTTTAGCTGCCGGAACTATCAAGAGGAATGGCCTGTGCTGTCGGTGCTGTGCTGCTGCTGCAGCCACAGCACTCTCCACTGGCATATCCCTCTGCTATTCTGTGCTCTACTGTTGAATGAGCTAACAGTTAGAGGCAAACGCTCTAAAACTCTATGACTTTTAGATAATAAGATTTCGTTGACTTTCGCACTGAAAGACAAAACACTACACAAAACTCAATGGTATTCCCTCTCATATTAAGGGCTATTCTTCTGGTTATTCTCGTTTCGCCAAAAACTAATAGAGAGAAAAACCTTTCTTTCTGTCGACTATTCAACTGATTTACTCTTCCGATAGACTATTCGATAGACGATATTCTTCTTGGGATTCAGTTTGTGTACACTTTGTGTGCCATATATTAGGCGTAAAACCAGTTTATATACAAAATATTTTTTTTCTTCATTCTGTGGGCGCGTGACTGCTGTTTGATATAAGAAACATCAGTTTCTTTTTTGTATACATCTCTTAGTTATTCTGTGCTCCCAGTGCTGGCCAACCATAGAAATCGTATATGATTTTTAACATTTTGCACAACAGACACATTTTTTGCCTTTTCTGCGACCTTTTCCTGACTTTAAATGTATTTTTTCTTATATTCAATGCTATTCTGTATGTATTCCCTATCGATATATAAATCAGAGTCTAGTTTATGGCCAAACATTTTAAAGGCAATATCGCAATAAAGGAGCGACTGATAGGAGCGCACAGGACTGATACTTCTCCTGTGTGTTTAGCGGTGACACTATTTTTACTGCACATGTCTTTAACACCAGAAAACCACTCGAGAGGTGTCTTAAGCTTTTTCTTGGGCTATACTTTTTGAGTCTAAGAGTTTAAGACCTGAGAAATAACATACTTTTCTAACCCTATATTCTGAGCGATCGAATCGGTTACCAAAACCACTGCCACAAAAACTCTGCTAATAATACCGAGTGCTGAGCGCCGGTATGTGCTAAAAGAAGTGTGTCTGTGCTGTATGTGCGCTATGGGTCTATTGATGTAGTTATTTATTATGTATTTAATTGGCTCATAGGTTAGGCCTAACAGTCAAACACCTTATAGTGAATAGAAATTTGATTTAAAAATCTATAATAAATCAATTGAAGGCTTAATTCAGTGGATTTGTAGCCATTAAACGGGACTCGACTGTATTATATTTTATATACCGGAGCCGTTATGAAGTGTGTGCGTAAGTAGTTTTTTTTTCGGTAGACATTAATATAAATATATTTGTTATACAAAAAATAAATTTATAATCAAATCAATGGTAAACTTGTGTTTCACAGTTCCGGTCATTTCTCTGGGAGTCACTCCCGAAGTGGGAAAACCTTATTTTAATAGAAGTTTCGCATAAATTTGTTACTTATTTTTCACTCATTTTTATATCGATAGGCAAAACATGAAAAACAAAATTCTCATTCAATAATATTAAGTGTATATAAGTTGTGGAAAGTCTTACGTATTATTCAAATTAGTTTTTGACTCCGACTCCGATCCCTCTCTTATGGTGTGAGCTAACGGTCGCCTGTAATTGAGTAACAGATTTGTTTAATAAGACTTTTTTCGCCATATTTTCGGTTAAATTTGGATAAAAAACGTATTTTTCTTATTAAGAGTACATAGTTTTCATGCAAAACGACATTTCATTTCGTTATTATCAATAGATTTGACGAAAAGACACTTATTTTCAATAAAATCGTGATTTAAGACAACTCTTAAACGTCTGAAAGAGTCGACGAAAGAGTATTTTTAGTGAAAATATTGAAATTTTGGGCAAAACTAAAGACATTTCTCAATATTTCAATATTTCAACGCCTCATCAAAACTGACAAATGGTTGAAAGTCGTTGAAAAATCTGGTAATTAATAACCAGTAAAAGGAAATATTCTGTGCATTCTTGCATATAAATGAGCTCCGGTTAAAAAGTGAACTATCTTCTTCTTCTTCTTTTTTATTGTGATGAACAGCAACAATAATCTTGGAGGAGATAATACTGAGTTGTCTTAATTCAGTGTCAATTTAGTGGAGGAATAAACAGCTTTATTACAGCAATAATTTATTTATTAGTTGATTATATGCCAAACCGTTTGCCAATTGTGTGGGCTTTTAGTGGCATATCTTCTCCGGTGATGTGTTTGGCCTTAAATTCACTATAAAAACGTCTTCAGAGAGCAATAGATATCTTCGACACCCTCTCCACAGCTGTTTAAATATTTTACGTCTAAATGATTGTGAACTTAGTGTTAGGTTTTTGTTGTCTAAATGTCTTCTTCTCTACACTATTGGCTTCACATCACTTATAATGGATAACGAATTATATGCAAACATATCGCACACAAAGCCACAGATGTCTGGTCCTATTGATTGGTGTTGGCTCAGGGATGAGCCAACAGTGTCTGTCCTGTCTATCACATGAGTGCGATATTCCTATTCCTCGAGCAAATAACAGCAGAATATTTCACAGAATAATAATAATAGGGATTCGTGTGAATGAAAAACACTTTACTAGTATTTATTCGTCTAATGATTGAAGAGTAAAATCATTGAGAGATTTTCTATTCACATGATTTCCATTGTGACTCACTTTCTTCCCGTAATTCAAAAGTATCTATCAATAAATGTGTTGACAATCCAATGATAGATATATTTTTCTCCCGAATATATTCCCCGCAAATCGAGTGAAGACAAGCCCCGAAAGTAACCACAAAAAGTCAAATCAAATGTAAAAAAGTTTTCAAAATATATTTCAATTCCTTTCAAAACAAACAAAACGTGAATTTCAATTCAATTATAGATTTCAATCAAAAAACATATATTTATTAATAGATTTAATGGGTTTTTATGAATCAGAAAATTCATTTCCAGAGTTATAGCAAATTGTTTTTAATGCTTTTATGAATTAAATTTTCATATCATTGAAGCCATAAATGAGAATAAATTGTTTTCAATGAATGTGTGAGTAAAGGGTTTTTCTCACTGCCTCTCCTCTCTTGCCTTTCGTGTGTGTTATCAATATTTTTCGCTCAACTGAGAGAGGAATACATTTTTGGCCGAAAAACAAATATATAACTAAGAATCACATCCGCCAGAGAAGAGGCTATGAGTCGGAATCAATCATATCCGACACCTTTTGCTCTGAGAGTATTTGTTTGGGTATCTCTTCCGACACTAAACAGCAAACAAATAGCCTTTGAATTAGATATTTGTGGCGAAAGAAGTTGTTTCCGAAGAGTTTTATGAATATTATCTAAAAATTTCTCCTCTGAAGAGATAAAGTGCGGTATTATTTGAAAGATAGTTAAGAGTCGTAACCAATAATAAAGTGAAGAAATATTTTACAATCGATTGGATTAGAAGTTGTGTTAAAGTCGTTGACAAATAAGACAGACGTTTAAGACTAAACATCAGTTATATGTTAGTCTCGAAAACAAAAACTGTTATATATTTGTCACTATATTTATGTTTATTATGAGAGAGACTTATTGTCTCTCAAATATTGTCACTATTTTTATCTCAAGAGTGAAAAGTCTTTCCAGTGATAAGACGTGTGTCGGACGGACTCTTTGTGTTTGAGGTTTGGGTGAAAATGTCTATTATTTTTTTCGCTCATATTTCTAAACCATTATTTCATATTAGAGTAAGTTTTTGATAGATTTATGTCGATTTCAGGCGAAGAGGACGACGTCCTGAGTGTGTCCGACGAGATGTGCACTTCTGAGGCAGACCCGGAGGACATAGACATTAATGTCTATTCGAGCGACTCATCAGCGCGTAATTCATTCAAACCCTACGACAATATCGGCGACACTTTTGGCGCACCGCAGCGGCCAATACTGCCAGAGCTGCCCAAAGAGCTCGAATTACGGCCAACAACTGGCATCAGTGGTGGCAATAGCGCCGGCGGTGGTCCTAATCATCCGCAGACATACATAACTGTGTGCGCGCGAACTGATCTAAAATTGGGCACAATTTTTGGTCCCTATCCGGGAAAGATACGCAAAGATCCGATTACAACGACATTCAACTGGAAGGTAGGCCCGAATTTTAATGTCCCATTCATATGGCATATGGCTGTGCGCTTATCTCTCCAATGCATAAACGCTGACAACTGCACAGAATATGGCTATTTTTATGCCTAATTGGTGTCCAATATTCATAAGTTTGTAATTAAGGCGAATCCACAGAAAGCCAGTTGACTAGGAAATGATCAAGGTCGATTGGCAGCTAAGCAATATTGCGATTAAAATCGGAAAATTGTTCCCTTCTTGTATCCTAGGTGATACCTTTTCCAAAGTGGAAATTGTTAAAACTTATCAATAGTTAATTAAAAATAGGTCTTTAGCAGAAAGGAAGTAATCTTATGGCTGTCCAAAAAAAAGGAATTGTTGATGCAATCAATTTTTAGATCACTCTTTCCACTGATTGTGTCGTTTATGACATCCCTTCAGAATTAATGTCGGAATTGAACTCAAAATATATTTATTTATTCAAAAATTGTTGTTTAAGTAAAAAAAAAGTCATACATTTGTTGGATATTATTCTGTGCCAAAGCCTACCACAAGAAAAAAAAGGGAAAACCACTCTCTAGAATATTTTTTGTGCTGAAATGTGCAGTTTCTTCAGCAAAGAAATACATCAGTAAACGGGAGTGCACTCACTTCAGGGTTTGTGGTCATGTGTCACGAATTTAGTCGAGAAATGTCTGTGTTTTTGACAGCAGTTTTAGTTTTAGTGTTTTTTTACTTCAATTTTATTCTGAGTTTTTTTCTGTACTTTTGTTTCTCTCTTAAGAGATATGACTTCGAAACTAATGAAGAGTAGATTCGAGTAAAAACTTTTTCTTATCTAATCTTTTCATTATTTCGATTCACTTCTGAGGATATATTGCAGTTCCCTTTGTTTGAGTCAATACTTTGTCTCAAACCATCATTTATATCAATCCCTGACCTCTCTCTCATTCTCGGTTCACTTGTCTGCGCTATTCTGTGCTCTTTATTAGAGACGAGAATTTCTATGAAATCTTTCCTCGAAATGCAATGAAAAATATCATTGCATTGACTTTTGAAGACTCTGTTGAAGGGTTTCCTCCGGTCCTCAGACGACAGCTCAGACTTATCTCGAAAAGATTCAGTGAATTCTTATCTTGTTTTAACAGTTTTTAAAACTGTGGTCACAGATATGTATACTTAAAGCTTAGGTTACAAACCATTAAAGTATGGAATTCTAATGAAGAGGACTAACGGTTCCAATGAATTGATGAGCCCTTTGATGAGTCCATATGTTTGCGATTAAGTGGTGTTTGTGTGGGGAAAAGGACCTCTCTCTTTGAAAATCGAGTTATTAACACAAAAATAGTGGATATTCTGACCAATATTTTCCATAAACACTATTCTTATAGAAAATACATTTTTAAGGTATTCTCCGATTTGAAGGAAAATCTTTTGTAATTCAATACAATATTTCCGTTGATTTCAATGAATCTATTGTTAAACGAATTGAAGAAAAATTCATAATATTTTTCAGCGAATAGTTGTTTACAAATCATTATGAAAATCTGGTTTTCATTGGTTAGAGATTAAAATATCTTTCAAATATATCTTTCGTATAATTCAGGAAAAGTCAAATCGATGGGGAAATTATGACAACAGAACGGAATAATAAATATCCAAACAAAACATTTTAGGTTAGAGTTTAGGCGAAAAAAATGATATCAAACACAAACATAAATGTATCTCAATATCAAACACAATTTGCTCCGCGTATTCCCCTGTGCTCTGCAGCTCCACTCCCGGCTCCCTCTCCTCACTCACTGGGAATATTGATCCAAAGTATTAAACATTACTTAACAGATACCCTGTTTTTTCAGACTACAAATCAATGTTTGAAACGTTTAAATAAATCAATTCTTGGTCTGACTCCTGACTTGTGTCGGTCGCCCTTAAACCCATTGTCGGCACAGCCTTCAGTGAAATCAGTTCTATTATTCTGAGCCCAAGAATTCTTTCTCCGAAGAATTCATTCAAGAAATAACGAGGAAAGACCATAAATTATCCCAATATTGGAGAATATCCCTTTTTTTATCGATCATTTATAAAAGGAGCAAGATACATTCATGCATTCTATGGTTACCCAATAAATAATTGAAAACTTTTATTCATTTTTCATTGAATGGGTCTCTCCTTCCTATTCATGCCATTGTCTGGTGCTTTTGGGACACAAAGTGAGGTCAATTCAATCAGAAATTTTCTAATTAAATCAAACCAAACACAGTTTGTTGAACCCAGCATTGGTAAGCATGTTGAGCATATTGAGCATGGTGAATTTGCTAAATGTTTTGCTGATTTTGTCTGAATTCACACAAAACTGTTGTTATGTAAGCAAAAGTGTTGCCTAAGAGAAGGTTTGAGAAGAGAGGAAAGATGTGCTCAATCATTGAGCACCTGAGTTCACGCTCGAAGAAGTAGTGCCCACCGTTCCACGATTAGAGCCTGTGCTCTATGGTGGTGCTGATGTGCCCTAAGCTATGGTATATTAATAATAAATCAATAACTGGTAAAATTCAAAACAGAAAATTCTTGTGACCAAAACGTACGAAATGTTGAGACTTTGAGCAGAAAAACTGTTGAGGCAGAGGACACAGCACTGGTGGGGGGAGAGGCAGTCCTTTGTGGACCAGATTATTGGTTATTATTATTAAAAATCGAGGCATAAATACGAACAATAATAATATGTCTGACAATGAAAGATGTATTCGTTTGTCACCTCTCATCGCATACACAACACAACTGATTGGACGGGCACAGGAAATACGGCACAGAACAGGCATATAATCTCTTGCACAGGCAATACGCACAGGCATATGCTTTTGTCAATTGAATATTTTGGAAGAGCAGAACCATTGCAATTGAAAAGCGATTTTTTCTTCTGAGCCCTGGCTTTGGTGTCCCATTTGGAGACAGGAGACCCGAAAAGCGACTCTTCACTCTTGGTATTCAATAAAAGGCTCTAATCCCTGAGCGATGCCTCAAAATGTAGCGCCGGGACAAACAATGGATGTGCTATAGAGAAGAGAGGAATCATATACGCGATAAAATATATATATTGAACACAATCATAGATATATATATTTCCTCCCGATTTGTTATACTCTATCAAATGTTTACTGGACTTTGGAGGCTATGTTTGAGCTCAGGGGGGTTTTGCTCCTCTCTATGTCTGTGCTTCAGCTAAAAGTGTGAAGAAGAGGGGGCTCTCATTGCGGGCCGACTATCACTGGTATTCTTGTTTGAAGAATATAAAGCACTCAATACCGATGTGTTAGCCTTAAAAACATAATATGCGTTACGGAGTGAAACTCATCCCTCAATACGTCTCACTCAGGGCTCAGGCAGTGGCACAGCGTTTGGTGACGGTTTGCTGATGTCTTTATCTCAATGCAGCTGTTAATGTTCAACACATCCATCCTATATCTCTATTAGCGAGAGCTGAGCTCTCAATTTTTTTTTTGTAAGGCTATTGTGCAATAAAGGCACAGGCATTAGATCCCTGTCCACTGATTTATTGTAAGCGTTAATAATATTCGCAGATATTGTGTTTCAATTGAAAAACGCGTTACAGTTATAGCAATAATAGTAATATTCAGAACACAATTATAATATTTTATTGTTCGTAGACTTTATTATTCAATCCATAAATCTTTATTTATTAGCGTTGGTAACCATGCTCACCAAGCTCACTTTGTCTCATTTGCATATTGCCTAGGTAAATCCTATTATCTCTAGATCACACGCTATTGTATTCATATTGAAATTGACTAAATTGTATGATTAGCTTCTTTTTCTTGGAAATCCGTGTTTTCTACCAATTGTTAAGAAATTCCTGGAATTCTTCAAAATTTAAAACTCGATAAAAACCAATTCTTACCAAATAGATCAAGGTAGTTGACCTTAGAGTATTTAGAATGTCACTAAATGTAATTCCCCAGATTTATCACCAAGTTAAATGATCAAATTTCACCGATTATTGGGTAATAAACACAAATCCTCTAAAACATCAATTGAATCTTGCAATAAATTGTGGCGCAGATGATTGCCGACAAAAAAGGAAAGGGAGGCAGGGATTCACCCGAAATATATTCTAGCAATAAATCAGATGATAAATATTCTCATCAATAGATTTGTTTGCCCTAAAAGTTGTCAAAAATTAAGTACTTTTGCTTTACTTCAAGAAATTCAGAGTTTGTTTTGAAGAAGAGATTCATAAATAAATATCCGTCGCATTCGGGTATTGGCCGCAGAGCTCAGGCTCTTGTGGCTGTGCTGTAGACATATGGAGAAGCACTTCATCCATGATATGGCATAAAAAGTGCGTCCACTGCCAGCGCTATCACCAGATATGCACTCTGCCTGTGATCAGCACAGAGTGCACAGCACAGTGACATTACAATCCCCTTAGAGTCTGGCATTAATCACGAACTTTTGATTTTAAGATCAAATGAGGCGTATAACCAGTCTTTCTCCTGACTAGCGAACAGAGCACAGGGAGTGTTAGGCCTGTGCTCACTGCCATTAGACGAGTGATGCATCAAATCTAATGTACATATAATCTAAAAATGTTATTCAGAGTCGTATTCAGAATTAATTACTGAGAAAATAGTGATTTTACTGTACTTTTGTGGTGGGAGTGACGGGTAATCCAATACCATTTCCAGCGTTTAGATTCAGAGATTTATTTGTTTCTCGAGCTTTAATTTATGCCATCCCTGGGTAATAGCCAAGATAGCCATCACGCCTGGAGAAGGCGTTCGGAATAAATTAGCATGCTAAAAATATTTTTATTAACTCAGCACACCATAAGAATTCAATAAAAAAACAAATAATTGGATGATTTAAGACAGTTGCTGTCGCCAGTGACCCGGTGCAAAATTGTTGAAAAATGAGCGTGGTTGGATTGCAATTTCAAATCATTAGAGCACCAATTTTTCATTCTGTTCAAGTTTATTGTGAATTTTCTGGTGTCCGATATATATAAATGATATTCTGTGCAATAATATTACTGTTGAACACTTGATCGATGCCTTTCCCACTACTTTCCACTGAAATTCTATATATTTTTATCTGAAAACTGACTAAAAATAAAGTTTTGAGAGGAAAGTATGAAATCCTATGAAAAGTGGTTTTAATATACGGAACGTTGTTTTCAGACGAAATTCAAACTTTCAAACAACTAATCAATCAAAACACTGTTTGCCCTCTGATTACAGTTTTATATTTCAAGAATTGTTTTTCGTCTAAAAATTGTTGAAATTTTTTAATAAAAAGTTTCAAAAAAATTTTGAGAGAGAGAGAGAGAGAGAGAGAGAGAGTCATTGGGAGCAAAGAATAAATCAAATTATAGTCAAAATGATAGACAAAACAAATTAATGATTTCCAACACTTTGTCCTAATTTTACGTCATTTTAAGGTTTTTCTGAATTTTGAGTAAAAAAATTGAAATATTTTGTTCAGAAAAGTGGAAAACAATGTCTTCTATCGATTGTAATAAACTGTAATAACAGTCCATAGAGTGCTACCACCGGAGCGAACATATGTCGAGTGAAGAAAAAAATATATAATAATTTATGTCTCTCTCTATCTCTGCGTATGTCATATGAAAACAAAGCTCTGGGTCTCTCTCCCGACACAGTCTTTCAGTTTTTAATATAACATTTTCGATGAAATATAGTCTTTTTAAGTGGTTTATCATATCTTCTAATACTCCCATACATGAGATATATTACACAAACATTAGATATATATTATACAAGAGGTTGGAGTGGAAGAGCAGATGTAATTGAAGATAAATATCTCATCTACATAAAATGTATTTCCAATTTGTATCAGTGTTTGTAATAAAAATAGTGCACAGAATAGCTCAGAACAGCTCAGAAAAGCCATTGAAAAAGGTTACGAATTTTTAGATAAAATATTCTATGAATTGATTACTAATTCCAAGAATATTAATTAGAGGAACGGTTTGTGTCGATAATCCTTATCTAATCCATGAGTTAATTGACTGTCAATTGGTCTGAAAAGTGGAATATTATGTCATATTTCGTGTGCTTTATGTAAAGGAAGAGAAGGAAAGGGAGTCTAAGAGAAAGAAAGATATTGGAGTCAAACCAAACGAAAACAAATGACATTTTTGCTAAATTGGCTGTAAAAACGAATTTTGAGTCGACGGCCCCCACCAGCCCTCCCCATCAGCAAAAATATCATTTCATATATTACTATAAGTGAGTAATTGGTTTCATATCCTTTTATTTTCTGATATGTCTATAAACTTGGTATATATCCAGAGGCCGGGGATTGGCTTCAATAGAGATAACGATCATTAAATTGCGCTTCAAATCGCTTTAACTCATATCGAAAGTGATATATAGTGTGAGAGAAATGCCTATTCCTGTGCCTCATATACACGTAAAACACCAAATATCTGGTATTACTTTCTGACGGCTATAAAAAACTATAGATATTTTGGAAGAGCGAGAGGAGAGCACAGCCTAATACAGCCAAAAGAATGTTTGTTCAGTGCATCAGTTGGGGTGTAAGTGTATCAGTGCAACTGTCCAGTGCCAAAAATACCATTTGCGCAAGCTGTTACACCTATTTCCAAGTACAGTCGAATCCAGTTATCAGAACAAACACCGACAGATGAATTAATAAATTACTCAGACTATTCATCAAATCAAGTTGGTATTTACTTAGCCAACACTGATTAGGCGCAGGTAAATACCAGGTGAACACTCAGATAAACACTATTTGCTCAATTAAAAGGCCTCTGCGAAAGTTGATTGATATCGACCAGTGCTGTGCAAAAGTGATTCCGAGAGCAGAGAGTGAATCCATATAATGATTATATCATAGAAAGGAGTCATCAATTCTGCATCAAATCTGAACAAAAAGATACTTTGAGTTCAGTTTTTTTACTCACTTCTGATGTCATTATTTGTTTGTTTGGCTCAAAATATAATAACAAAAGATATGAAAGACTTCTTATTCTTTATTCCTTAACATTATATACAGTAATGCGAAGGAAAGGCATCGTTAGGATGGGTTCAGTCTTTATATATTAAGTGTATCCATGAATTCACAATAGATTTCTTCAGCCATTCCTCGGGAATATTAGTAGGAATTGTTATACAATTTTTTGGATAACATAAGCAGTTAGACATACAATAGATTTGCGCAAAACATAAATCAAATGCATATTCTGTGCGCTTTTAATACAGAATATTCTGTGCAATAGTTTTTACGATATTATGAACGCAATAGAAGTAATGTAAATGTCTTTGTCTTTGATATGATGTGAAACATATGTTATTTTCAGTTGTGATGCGACTAAACGCCAGTCATATCACAACATTTGATACTAGCAATCAAACGCGTGATTACATTAGGCTTTTGTTTCACTTTTTGGTTATTGAGAGGAACCGGGAGTTTGGTTGACAACGACAGACCAACAAAAACGGTTCGCCTCTAAAAACCCAAAACAAAACAAAAGCAAATGTTTCTGTTATTCTAAACCATTATTCTTGTGATACACTCTTCTGCACTGGAATTAAGTTAATCTAAAACATAATATTTTGTTTGATGGCCTCCCTGTGCACCCGACCCGACCCTCCCATCCATCTCATGCAGTGATAGAAAACATATTAAGTCTATTACAACGAGAACTACGGGTTTTTATGCTCTTTCCGATGTATCATATCTTTTAAGCCACCAGAATATGAACCACACATACAGAGCGCTGGTTATGCCAAGCGATGAGATTGACTCTGCACTGGTAGTAGTAGTGTTTTGGGAGGACTGGCACAGGCAAAAAAACTAGTCAGCATCTCCATCTCCAGATGTGTTTGGCATTTTATAATGGCTTTTCTCCATAACTCCATAACCAATATTCTCTTATTCTGAGTAAACATATTGCGTAAACTCAATCACTTACAACATCATCCTCTCGCTCTCCACTTGATCTGCCTGTGCTCTCAGCTCAAGCCTGTGTCCGATTAGCTTACTATCAATAACACCCATTTATTTTTTTTCTCACAAAACTATGGGTTATTTTTGGCTATTTTTCATTCAAAATAAACTATTCAAGTATTAAATCCGAGAATATTTTAATATCCAGCATATTTCACTCGTGTAAACATGATAATCAAGATAAAATGCTAGATAAGTTCGAAATATTCAAAATTAATTAATAACTTTCAGTTAAAATAACCCATAGTTGGGATATAATTGCGGTAACGCATGTCATGACATGAGATATCAATCAACAGAGAAATAAGTGTTTCCACTGATATTAGAGTCAAGTTTTACGCATCGGAATAATGTGTATGTGATGTATGTGTGAGAGCACCGGGAGATGAGAGGCTGGATGTGCGGTATATATTAGATGACATGGCGTTTGGCCGTTCGGCTCAAACCTACGTTAATTGAAAGGGTGTCAAACAGTGAGAGTGATGTTCATGTGAGGCGAGCGCACGACTGCACGCCAGTCCAAACACAACTATTACATTGAACTACATTAAAAACGGAGCCAATAATTTATATGTCTGTGCGATATTGCATAGCGTCCATCGGCACAGAGCACAGGGCTTTACACTTATTATATGATATTATATTTTTCACTCTTCTCTTTCTCTTCGCTTATTTATATTAAAACTTATTTTTGCTGCTCTGAAGTGCTAATAGCGAAATACTGTGAGCCCTGTGCTCTTATGCCTGTGCTCTCTGCTCAGAGAAACACTAACTGCACAGACATTCGGCTCATTGACCACAATATTGCATTAATACAACACGTGTTTAACACATAACAGATCAGTCGGCCGTACAATACATTCTCATCACTGGCCTGTGTATGTGCACAGACCATACTCTTCCAGAGTTATTATGTGTGTGCGCTCTCAGATATTTTCAATTAGATGTTAGATGTCTGCCCCCAAAAAGTAAATGTTTCGTAAACTCAGTGCCTTATTAAAGGAAAGCCTACTATTCCTGTGCACTGAGTATCAGCCGTTAATTCTTTGTTTATATGAAGAATATTCTGTAATTACAGACAAAAAGCACATAATTTATGTCTCGGTTTTAAAACATCACATCAACTGTGAAACTTTGGACAGATTTGAGCAATTTGAACAAGATAATAAATTAGGTCTATTACAAAAAGCTTTATCCCATTAATTCTGGCTCTAATTAACAATTGATTAATAAAAAATAAACAAGCATAGCCAAGGTAGAGCACTGATAATTAGTAAAATAATTTATAAGCTGGAGTTCAATTAGAATTAAACAAATCGTAATTTCTAGCTTGTTTAAAAGGTTTATCAAGCATAAAATTCTTAATTAATCAATATTATTTGTTATTTTGAACATATCTTGGTATTATTTACTGTTTGAAATCTGTTTTTCCTGTATTTGGAAATGATCTTTGAAAGACTGAAGTCAACTGACTGTCAAATCCTCGCTCAATTGATGATAATCCTTAATCACCTAGTTGAAAAAAGGCAATTCATGCCAAATGGGCTTACGTTGGCGTTCCCCCAGCCATTGGACTGGTGTTCCCATAGCCTCGATATGTCTATAAACAAACTATTAACTGATTTAAGTTTTTCGGTTCGACTTCTTCATTGATCCACTCATTCATCTCTTGGATACTATTAAACCGATTGATCTGTTTGTGCAGTTTTTTCAAGACCTGAGCCCTGCTTTGGGCGCAGTATTTACGCCTAAAAGACAGTCAAATATAATATAAAAGTTTATATAAATTATAGGCTTAAGTCTTACACCTTCGCACTCGGCATCAGATCCATCGACAATCCAGTGCCAGTGCTGTGAAGTAATTGGTGTCGACTGTCGAGTAAATGACGCATCTCTTAATCGTCTGCAGCTGTGGGTTCACCCGTTTTCATAACCAAAAAGCTCAGGGCTTTGCTATGGATTTAATGCAATGTCAAAGTGTGATGTGATTCGTGTGATTAACTTAACTATCGGTCCCACAGTTTTGTCTCTATTTATTGCTGACTCCTAAATGGCTGTTCTCAATGGCTGTTCCCTAATATTCTGCCCGAAAGAGATATTCAATTAGAGACCAGAGCTTAAGATTCTGGTAATATTAGACTCATCTAAACAAAGTCCAAATCAATTCCGTGGCTTAATCTTGAAATTCTGAGCTCTGGTTTTGATGTCTTTCACTCGCAATATTAAAGTGATAGCCATTCCCATCACCAAGATATTTGCCAAGATGAAAACTAACAAATTTATCAAGAAATTACTCTGAATTAACCAAGAAATTCAATGAAATTAAATTTTGTATCTAGATCAAAATTTAATAAATCTAAATTTATGTCTCCCCTGATGATCCTGGTCACACATTCAAGTTGTTGATGGCTCTGCGATCCACTTTACTTTGATATATACCCAGTTTATTGAAAATGTAATATTCAGGTTATGCACGAATCACTTGTTTTGCGTTCAAAATCAACGGCAAAATTGTCGCTCAGTTTCTGAGCGGAAAAAAGCGACTCAAAAGTGATGATCAATCAAATGAATATTAGACTTAATATAGAGTCAGTGCTCTTGGCGTTCAAGTGTTGTTCTTTGGTTGTCATCTATGATCTGGTATTTTTAGGTGATCTCTTGTATATGTATGTGCTCTCAGCCTATCATTACAACTGAATCAATGCCAGACAGAGTGAAGCCTTTTATGAAATCAATTTTAGAAAACACTTTTACGAGGCTTTGATGAGAGAGAGAGAGAGAGAGAGAGAGAGAGAGATGTCTT
>JAQIXD010000235.1:0-32928 GCA_034699985.1 Minunthozetes semirufus
TTATTTCTGAAATGTTTTCTTGATAATTATCACTGGCTATTTTGCGCATGCATGACGTTTAGCATTAGGCTAATCTTCAGGCTAATTGTGAACGACTGGTGATTAGTTTTGTGTGAAATCAATGTTTTCTCTGTCTTTCATCGCAACGATTGCTAACTCTGTAAACACATTTGTCATCACTTTTTTGGCGACAATTTAATGATAATCGCAGCCATTAGAGCATATAATTTCGTGAGACACTCAGACAGACACCTCCTCCGATTCATCTACGCTCGAAAAAATCAATGGGCATTACCAAGATCTAACGTTAGATAGCTTCAAACCAAGTTAAACATGAAAAAAATATCAATTTTTTTAGCTTTCCTTCACTCTAATCTTAATGAACCTTGCTCAAACTCAAATTTATTATCTTATCCAGTTATCAGAATTATGTGACTAATTGCGAAGATTCAACTTGTTAAAATGTGGCAATTCATAAACAATTGTGAAAATTTGAATTTTAAATTAATCTAATGAAAGTTAACAAGATAAAACTTATAGACTCGCATGCATTTAATCAATTGACTGTCGGCTTATTAGTAGAGACAGACTTCACACCCGAGTGGTGTCCGACACCAAAGAATAAGAAGAAGGAGAATATCAACGAAGAAAAACAAGAGGAATAAGTTTAACGAAAATTTTTAATTGAATAATAAATTGAGTCAATTATTCACAGCATTGAAAAAGCGCTGAAAAAAAAACTGAAAAACTTTTTTCAAAGAGATTTTTCTTTTAAAAGAAATAGTCTTTTGTTTTGTTATTCGCAATCAATTTAATGGCTTTTCCTCTGTTTATCTATTTATTAGACAATTAGTTATTGTAATTAACCGTATAATTAGTGAGTTAATGGTCTCTCTCTATGGGAATTCACTGAACTTTATGGGCACAGGTATCAAAAGCGAGAGCTCTTAAGCCTAGAGATTAGTATCATGCTCAATTTCGTAATTTTCAAAGCCCTCGAATTCCTGATACAATTCACACAAAAGTGTTTTGAAATTATTGCTATTATTTTCAGATAAAAATCATTGGAATGAATAAAAAATAAATATCTTGTCATAAATACATAATTAATAAACTATTAAAACTCATTTTCATTTCAGTCTTAATGAAAATTTTATTTTATATTTTTGGCGCAAAAAATTATTTTTCATTTGAATTGGTTTTTGATTTATAATTGTTGGCGAAGAATGTGATCATTAGTTTAATTAATGGCCAAAATGTGTTTCTAAAGAAACTATTAAAAACACTGGAAATTCTCACAACTGAAGGACAAGCAAGGTATTCACCTGAATGCTCGGGCAATTTGGAATGTTTTCGAGTAAAATTAGAATTATTTTGACTTTAATTAATCTTATCTCAATTTATTATTTTTAATTGTTAATTTATTAATTCAATTTTGGCACGAAATATATGTAAGCAATGTCATATACAAAGACAAAGCAATGAGCAAGGTGATTGACTGGTCATTGATGGTCAATAACTTGAGTTACCTTGGCAAAACATGGACTTCTATGACCTAACCCATCTCTTTTGCCAATTGATGAAAACACAAATTGCTGTTGATTTTTATTGGCAACCCCGGACCCCCCATTGACAATATCTAAATGTTTGATCTAGATAAAAATAAAATCTCAAAAGGTTTGGCTTTTATGAGAATTGAAATCTAATTTATAAGAGAAGTATTCAATTGATTGCTATATCTTTTGAATGTTTAATAGAAATGAAACAAATTCATGGGTTTTGCGTAAAATCATTAAAAACATATATAAATCAGTGTTTTATATATGTTTTGAGACTAATTTGCTTTTAAGGGTTGAGTTCTTGTCTTTTCTGAAGGACTCTCTCATAAGAAATCAATTTATGTTTAATTTATAGTCTCTTTGAATGAGAAATACTTTTCCATATATTTTGGAGTTTTGTATGAATTTTGATGGAAAAAAACGACTCAACGATTGCTTTGATAACCGGATAATTAATCACTGGTTTTCAACATAATCATCAAAGACTTAGCATGATATTCATTGCTGATACTCATTGAGGAAAGGCTGGTATTCTTGGAAATACATTTTTAAAATTAAACTCATATTCACATCAATTAGTAATTAAATTGAATTAAAATTTATTCAAATTAATGCAAAATTTTGTAATTATTTTTTCAAACCAAAAATCATTTCCAAATTAACCCAAAAGTATTTTGAAAAATGATTACCTCAACCATAATACCTGTCCAGGGGAAGGCATAATTGCGAGCCTTATTTTACCACTAATCGAGTCAATTTTATTATCATATAATTGGCAATGAAATCGCTTATTAACTCTTTCGGCGTAAAGTCTTTCCTCTTATTTAACCAATTATTTTGATATAGAAGTAAAACACGAGAAGTATTGCTAAAAAAATATCAATTATTTCAGTGAAAAATTACCCGAAAAAATGACTTGATTTTGCCCTTGAATACAGAATTAGTGGTATTTCGAGTCGAGAGAGGGATAAGGAGAAAGATATTTGCGATTAATTAATGATTATTTGAAAATAATTCTGATCTCTGATTCATTTGCAGTAATCATAACATTAGTGACGAAATCCTTTTCGGGAATCAAAACAACTTTTTTTGTGAAACAAAACTATAAATTATTTAATGTTTTATTCATAAAATCAATTCTTAAGACATTTATCTAAAGATTGAGTTAATTCCTATCTCTGGTTATAAACACTTTATTTCAATCGACAGTTGATTACATGAAATGAGATTTGATTTGATTTATAGTTAAGAGACTAATAGCTTATTATAAAGGAATGGTGTGAGCGCTGGTATGTTAGGCTCACAATAGGTTAAGGCTCTGTTTTTTTTATTTTATTTGCAATTCAATGAGATTTAATTCAATTTTAAAAGAGGGGAATCCATTAACAGAAGTGAAATTGCAGGTTCAATTCGTTGTGTCGAATTGATAATCAAGTTCATAATTATAATGAATTTCTTCAGAATACTAATTGTTTTTATTCGCTTTAACTCCCAGTCATTTGATTTAATAATTCATTTAATAATCATTTTTTAATGAATTGATTTAATGATTAATTCATTTACATTCACATCTGATTCCGTGACAAATGTGTCAATCATTTGAAGCCATTCCTCATTAGGTGGTAGTAGTGATAAAAAAATGTTGGAACCGATTGTGTAACACAAGAATCATTATTTCAATTCTCATCGCTCAGTCCCAGCAGACTGTCCTCTGAATACATTGTTTTGTTTCATCAAAAAAATAAGAATAAAATAAATAAAATATAAATTAATTCTCAATTTTCTACATCTCTTAACAACTAATTGTTTTTTAATGCGAAACAAACAATTAAATAACAGGCAAACCCTGTGCGCACCGGGAGTTGAAGAGCCGCTCAGACCCAAAGTACAACACAACCGCCACTATCTTCGAGTCTTCGTATGACTAAACGAAATGGTTTTTGATTTTGAAATCATCTTTGAAAGTCATTACTACACAAGAGTTATGAAATGAACGGAAAAAGCGTTTTCTAATGAATCACTCATCAGATTAATAGTCAAAAAAACACTAATTGTTTACTATATTAGGAATAGTCTGTAATTATTATTTAATTAATCTGTTTATTCAATCATTAAATGATTCACCAGAAGAAAAAGACTGAATAAATGTTCGTTAATTCGATAATTAATCAAAGTATTCATCATTTTTATCCAGTCATCAATTTATTGCCAATAATAGTATTCTGTGCTTAAAAAGTCATTCTGTGCGCTAAAACCTTTCTCTCTCTTCCCCCCTCTGCCCGAACTCTGCCCACGAACTTCCAATTAACAAAAACAACTATTAATTTTTAAGGCTAGCAAGTTAACTAGCTCATTAACAGGACATTAGAGGCAAAATTCAGGTGAAAATTCATCACGAATTTCGATAACGATTTTCTCAAATATCTTTTTAAACATTTGATCAAAATTCAAATGAATTTGATATTAAAATTCCGGGAAAAAAGCAGGCATTACCTTGCTTATTGACAGCACTGCCTTTCAGATGAATGTCAGATATAGTCTGACAAATATCTTGCGTTAATTTTTCAATTAAACTCATTAATGAAAATCCATTAAAATATCAGCAAAATTATAATTCCATACTTTAATCCATTAGAAGCTACTAATAAAGTATTTCCTAATTAAACTATGAGATAGTCTGGAGAATGTACTTGGTATTAAAAGCACACTCACACAGGGCGCTGGAAAAGGACAGAATAAACTCCCAGTTCATTATAATTCTCTGCTAAAAGTGTTGGGAATTACTTATTAGGTTTGAGATTGAAATCAATTATAAAGTGTTTTCCAAAAAACTGTTTTTTCAATTGAAATGAATTCATAAGACTTAAGACTTACGTCAATATTATAAGGATTTAAATCAATTAAATGAGCAAAACACACAAATTGGACTTTTTTTCCGCCAATTCATCAAAATGTTCAAACCCGTTGCCGGCCTTGAGTTTTATGTAAATCTTATTTATTGCTTATTTAAATCAAAATTAATGTCAAATAACTCAATGAATAATTAGATTTGAGTTTTTATTAGTAACAAAATTATTAAAACATTATTTGAAATGTGTTTTTAAAACTCAGCTTAAAATATGGCGAAAATTAGTTTTTTATAAAAGTTTTTTGTTCACTAATTAGTAATTACCGAAAATTTCCATCATTTCCTTCAGTAACAAACCAAGAGTTTCTTGAATACAATGACTTCTTAAGAAAGGTAATCAAGAATTATCTTTTTTTCAAAATTTTATAGCAAGATCAACAAATTATAGCTATTTATAGCTAATTTTTCTATTGATTAATTTGAGGTAATTTATTAAAGAAAATTTCCATTAGAAAAAAAGACACAAATCAAATAGAGCATTTTAAATTTTCAATTAAATTTGAGATAGCCTTGATCATGTCACGGATCCTGATTACCATAATATCGTAATTTCAAAGAATGTTTTCCGAAAAAAGATCAATATTTGCTCATAAAAGCCAAGTTCATTAAAATCAAGTAATAATATTAAGAGAAATATTCAGAAATTAAGTTCTGGTGATTTATATTCTCATTATATTTGAGTTTATATTGAATTTAAATATTGATTTTTATCTGACTTTTAATGAAAGATAAGTTCAATTAATACTCAAATTCAGGTACATTTCGCACGAATTTCACAAAAATAGGCTATCATTGAAGCTCAAGGACTTCCCAAACTACCCATACCTTAAATATTGATGATTTTTGTAATGAAATTTTCAAATTAATCATGCAATGTTTGAAATGTTTATCGGATTATAATTAATTATCTGATGACTTACCGCAAACTTGAGGCAGAAACGGATGGGCGCTTTGGATCAGCCTTTCGTCGAATGGCCGGCAATAGAGTTGATTGCAGTAGTATTGAGAGCTATTGAATGGTGATGTCTGTATGGCTGACCCGCCGAACGGCACTCTATCCGCGGCTGAGTTGTGGTCAGCGGCGGACAAACTCGACCGCAAACTCAGAATGTGTTCGTACTTATGGTTTGATTCGTGAATACTGTCAGCAAAGCGATGACTAATTGAGTGATTGATTGCGGAATCGTCTGAAATACGACTCAGACCTGAGATGTAATTAATGTTTTGATGACTAGCGTTTGTGTGGGGGCCGGCACTCTGCGGATGAGTCATATATGAGCGAAGAATGCCTTCTTTTGTGGCCAGAATATCAGCCGAGGCCTCAATACTGTCGTCAAGTGTTTCATAGCATTTACTGCTTGTATTGCTGTTGTCGTTAAGTGATTTGTGGCCATTCAATGGTGGGGTAGGGGTTGCTGGTGGACGTGCGGGCGGTGGTGTGGGTGTAGATGTGGTCGGCTTTCGTAAGCACTTATCTGATTGCTCGGAGTCCGATGTGTTTCCACTTTTGGTCTGATTTTTGTCACAATTTCCGACCAAAGAGTCTATAGAAAAGGCGTGATATTTGGGTTTATAGATGTTCTTCGGCCGATCGGTGGGCGCTCTGACCGGACTATGGTTCAGATCACTGGTATCTTTTGCAACGCACGGCATCATTACTCCAACATTTATAGGGCTGTCCCACAAACAGAGTCAATAAAAATGAAGTGAAGTTTCTCTTCACTAAACAAACTGTAGATGAAAGTCAAGAAAACTTCCGATAAATCACAAGATTATTACTCAAAGAGAAAACTTGTTAAAGTTGTTAAAGTATTTTTTCTTCTGAAGGAAAAACTTCTTTCGCACTTTTCTTCTTGAGTTCAAAATTCTTCCACAAAAATAAGTTATAAAAAAAATCTGTTTATTTATTACCAGAAAAAGTGTTGAAAAATAAGAGTTTGTTTCCCAACAAACGGTTTCTGTAATTCTTGGTCTTCACAGCGAGTGAGTGGCAGACAGAGAGAACTGATACCCAAACTCTTGGAGTGTGTGCTGAGGACTGACTGCTCAGCCGAAGTGAATTGATGTCAGACACGAAGTGAACTACTGGTTGTGGTGTTGTTGTAGTCGCTGTTAGTAACTGAGGTTTTTCTCGCTCTCTATCTCTGGCTCTACACAAGTCTCGACTCTAAACGACTGAAACGCTTTCACGCGCTTCGCCTTAGCCTCGCATCTAAGCAGCGGTTTCGTCACCGGTTAGGCCAGTGCCTACTTTTTTGCTCTCACCTCTCCCTCTCCCTCTTCTCCAGACAGTGTCAGAAAGAGCAACACATTTACACCGCTTTATACCAATT
Source organism: Minunthozetes semirufus (assembly GCA_034699985.1). NCBI lineage: Eukaryota > Metazoa > Arthropoda > Arachnida > Sarcoptiformes > Punctoribatidae > Minunthozetes > Minunthozetes semirufus. The sequence goes on from JAQIXD010000235.1 coordinate 6,801, forward strand.
AGCAAAAACTTATTTTTTAATAGACAGCAGAATATTCTTGGAGTTTATAAACAAGAATATTCTGTGACAACAGGTCTTAGACTAATGACTCGTTTTTATTGATTTCTATTTTAATTGAAAACAAAAACTTTTTTCTTTTAATGACTTTATTGTCTGTATTTTTGAGGAATAGTTTTATTTAAAGCACAGAATATTATTATTATTATTATTATTGTCTTCAAAACCTCTTATGTCTGATCAGTCCTTTAAATTCTATTAGAGTTTACACCAAATGAAAAACAATTATTTATTTTTATTAATGCAATAAATATATTGTTTTGTTGAGTGCCTCTTTCGCATTGAAATGATCAGGATATTCTCCAAGATTTTCAATCTAGTTAATCGATATTGAGCTAAAATTAACTAGGCTAATTTGAATTGTTTTTTATTATCTTGGAAAATATAAATACTTTAATGAATAAACCAATTTGTATTTTTTAGCCTTGTTGCTTAATTTCAATAATTGAATCTAGGTTAAGTCTCGATAATTTTGAGGGAAATCCTATCGTAGGTTTTTTGTGGAAAATAAAAAAAGATAATATAAGAGAATTGACAATTATTAGCGGAACTACCTTGGTGATCAATCAGTTGACATATTGTTCGTTTTGATGGAGATATAGCGAGAAAAATATCAATTATTTTTCACTCTGCAGTAAACCCATGCTATCATTAATGGAAATTTAATATAAATAACAAATTAACATACTTTCCATTTGGCTCATATACCCGGGTATTAATATATTATACGAATTTCTATTACAATAATTACATACATTTCTATAGCAATAGTTATATAAATATATTTTTTGTGTTATTTTTCGTTTATATTTATTATAATTATTTGTGTTTTTATTACTGTTATAACAATTATTATAATTATTAGTTTTAGCGATCAATTCTGATATGGAATTAATTGATAGCAAATATCAAGAGTGAAATTATAATTTGGGTTATTATTGCCTCAATAAGTATTACCTTTCTCCTTTTTTTTGAAGACTTTAATTAGTTTTTTTTGTTCTTGTTTTTTCCCCTCTTTATCGTTATTGATTTGTCCATGCTAATTAATTGTTCTTTTGTTTGGCAAATTGATTCTTATTGGTACTGGAACACAGGCTTAATGGAGATGGTAATTAAATTATTTGTTTGTCATCATGGTATATTTCGTAATCTATTTTAATTATTTAATTATTGAGATTCCCACACACACTCTCAAATAATAATGAGCTAGAACAATTGTCTCTACAGGGCTGTTCAGTCATAAAAAAATAGTGGGTTCTCACCCCTGTCCTTTTTCAGCCATGATTTTTCAATTTTTACCAAGATAATTTGCAACTTCTAACTTTTAAATACTGTTTTTATAGTGAAATCTGATTTAATCTTGCTTTTTATAAACAATTGATATCAAGCGAGTTTTATTTTGAAAGAATAGCTTGTTATGAAAACTCGGTTTTATACATATCGAGGATGTTTTAGTCTAATTAACTCGATGCACATCCCGGTAATAAACAGTCGATTAAATATCAATAATATTATTAATAATAACTTTATTTTTTGCGAATAAATGACAAAACAGTTATTGTTTTTTCAATTGACTGAATTGCAAGTCATTTGTGGCGACAAATCGATAACAAATATCCCATAAATTTTCAATTTATCAGAGAATTAGAGGAAAGCCTAATGATTGAGGAATAGGAACAAAACAAAACAACCATTGGCTAATAGTCTTTGAATTGAACAAGGTAAAAATAAGAGAGGAAAAGGTGCGCAATTATGACACATCTTGTGATCAAAAGGATACCGATTATTATTATTAATTGATTTTCGTGATAAACATTTGGTTGAAAACGAGTTAATATTGAGTCAAAAATGAAATAATTATTAATTAAATTTAATATTTCTTTAAATCTGGCGATAATTGCAATAAAACTCTGATTAATTTGGAGGTTATATAAGAAAAAGTTTGGAGAACTTGATTCCAATCGCATATACCTCTCCCTCTCCCCCCTCTCTCTTTGCCTGAACTGATACGAGAGTTAATTAACAAAAATGACATAATTTCCAAACAAATCAATTAATTCAACGATTAAATGAGTAAATAAAAGCCAAACTCAGAGTGAAATTAATTCAATCACACATTGATCTGAATGTTAATTACATTTTTGATTATAAAACTGCTTTTGAATTACAATTATTAATAAGAGTGTGAATGCAGCGACTGATCCCGAACTGCAATTCAGCCAGAAATCAAAATTACCACATATTTCATACGTACACCTCTTTCAATGAATTTTTCAAGGATAGGCTAATTAGGATAGGTGCTTTTTTCAATTAGTAAGTTATCTGGGCACTCATTATAGAAAGCAATAAAATCTTATTTATTATTTCGCATTGAATTCCGAATGTTTGTCGAAATGTGTTTTTCTTCTTTCAATTTAATCCAATTATTGAAATAACTCAGAAATAATGGTTCAGTTCAGTGATGTTCAACGGATCAGGTAAAGGTTGGGCTCAAAATTTGCTCCATCACAAGAAGGGGTTGAAAAGTAAAGTCATGTGAAATGTCGCAATAAAAATTGCTCAAGGATAAAATGAGAGCAATCTTTATGGGGGGGGGCTTTGGGGCTGACAGCCACTGTACATCACTGGATAAGTTTATTCTTAAATTGAATACCAATTCTAATACAATTGCTATCATTTTTATGGGAATTTTATGGGAAAAATCAATGACTCGAACATTTAATTTCAACATTTTTTTTCCAAGTATTGATTGGAAACGGAATTATTTTATTATAATTAAAATTAATTGAAATAATAATAACTTTTTTTTCTCTTACGTAAGAAAAGTCATACAAAATGTTGCATTTCGTGAATCTATTGCATCAAAAACAACTAAATATTTTGAATTTCTTTGAAAATATGGTTTAATTGGAAAACTCTAATTACAAACCACGTTATGCCCACACAAAAAAAACCAAGATCTAATTACCGGAAATGTAACTAGTTGAAATTAATACAAATTACAATGTTTTAATTAGTATTTCATACAATTACGTAGGTTACAATTTGCGTAATATTTCCCTAAGTTATCAATTATCAAACTTATTTTTGGTTATGTAATTAATCGAAAAATATCAGGATAGATTGAATGATAAAATAGAGCTGAAACTCACCTTGCTGATCCTATTTTTCAATATTGAATTTGATGTAATCTGATAGCAAATTGCTATTAGTAATGATACAATTTTCAATAAAGACGTTTTAAATTAATTCACCAGGTCATTTATTTGGCTGAAAGTGTGTGGGACGAACCCATGTCTGGCGATCCCACTCCTGGTAGTACTGATGCGTCAAAAAAATAAAAATAAATTATAATTACTTTCAATGAAAATATGGTTCAGAAAGAAAGGGATGAAAACTAATTATCTCTAAAAACTCGAGTAAAACAAAACTGAAGGCTATTTAAAGAAATGATATTCCAGAAGGTATTGCTCTCCCAAAGAGAAGTTTGATCTTTGAAATCCACCAAAATTTATGACTAATGCATGAAATATCATATAATTACTGAAATCCAATATTTCTTATTCTCGGCTCCGGTTTTAATTAATAGGAATTTCCTGTACTTTCGGAGCGTTTAATCTCTAATTATAGTCGTTTGGATCGGAAATCAAAGACATCAATCAAATTTATTGCACCATATTTTTGCTTACTTTCATCTATCAATTATTGTTTATCAATTAATACCTGAACCCATTTGGAGAAAAAGGTTGTGCACTAACTGATAGCTGTTAGACCTGGAGTCAAGTCATAAGTGATTTCGTCTTTTTTTTCTTATGAGAAAAATAGTTTTGCTATCAATCGATGAAATTGAATACAAATTTGTTTTTTAAAATTACGATAAAATTCTTGAAAAAGATCTTGTTATTCGATACCCGGCTTATTGGTCATCAGTTAATAGTGTATCATGTTCAAAAATAGGCACAGAATTATAATCGATAAACTATTTGATTATGTCATTTATCATGAGTTTTCTCTCTTCAGATAAACAAATGGCTGTAATTTCAGATGTATTTCAAAATATTTTGAAATCAGTAATGCATTGAATAATTGATTTCTTGTAAATAATCAATTAATTTCAGACGACCCGGATCAGAGTGTTTTGTGGTGTTCATTTTCACAGCATTCCTTTTGTTAGTCATTGTTTATTTATGTTTCACCATGCTACATTTATAGAGCACTAATTAAACACTATATCAAAATTATTGCAATTAAGTTTTCACCTTGCTTAATTGTGTTTAAATTAGGCAGTTTTTCACCATGTTAACTTAATTAATAAATTATACAGACCTTGATTGATCCATTTTGATACGAGAATAAATCATCATGCAACTTTTATTTTTATCAGTTATTGTTTTGGAGATACCAGAGATAGGATTGAGAGGTAATTAATAAAATATTCAAGATAATATTCAAACAAAATAGCACAACCTACATATTCTGTAGAAATGCAATTTAAATTGAGTCATGCTCGCTAAGACTGTAATTGAAACGAAAATGGTTCGGATCAAATTGCAATCCATGACTTGAATAATATTTTGCGATTAATTAATATTTTTGATTAAATAATTCAATAGACTATACATCTGTTGAATAAAATATTTGTATAATTATCTCAAATAATAGTCTATTTCTATAAAATCTATAATAACTGTCTATTTATGGCATTTGTTTCGGTGGTTATGACATGTGATGACTGTTTATGTGCCGAAAAATACAAGTTTTTATATCAAATACTTTTCCAAAAGCCATTGAAATCCGATGTTTGGCTCTAATGTTAGTAATCGTTATCTTAAATGTTTTTGTTTATATTAATTGATAAATAAGTCTCCAGTATTTCCAATGGAGTCACACATCGAAGACATTGAAATGTGTTTAAAACAAATTGATTTTCAACTCTTTATGAAACATAAGTCCAAAAGTTTTGACCGATTTTTATGAATTTGTTTTCAATTTTGTGTAAAAATTATGAAAAAGTTTTTAAAATACGAATTATTTTTGTTTTATTCCGTTATTTGTTTGACGGATCAGACTCTTCGAGTTCACTGTTTGCCCGCAATTCAGATAATCAATGACCTGTCCATCGGAAATGAGGCCAACTATTACGATATGTCCACTGCTGACAGACTGTCCGAGTGGGTGCCCACAAAAGAGTGTCCCAACGGAAGTGCAAGTTTTGTACGTCACGATAATGTGGCCGTTGTTAAGGGTGCTCCCAATCACTGGATTCAGCATGATGCACTTCTTTTTGATATTGACTGTCCCGACGGCTCATCCACAAAATATACGGTAGAGTTCGGTGAGAGAGGGGGTCAACCAGTAGTGCAGCGAAGGTTTGGTTATTACAAGAGGAATGTCCGCGTTTATAAAGACGCCAAAATCGAGTTCAACTTAACAGAGATAATAGAGTTGACCACAAGTCGGAGGAACTACAGCCTTAACTCATTCAATAGTCAGGTGTACGCCCGACAGACATTCCTCAGAGTTCTGGACCAAATGTGCGCCAAACTTGGCTTTTACTCGAGTATTAACGATCAGGACGTCTATTACGCCAGCGATGGACCAAAATTACAGACAAAAGACTTTTGTCCGAAGAGTTTATTTCCCTATCGTTTGGATCAAAGTCTTCTGTTCTCCAAATATTGTCTGATTTTCCTCCTCTTAGTCATCGGTTCACTGATTTTGTGCATTAATTTCTATTTGAAGTTCAAAAACGGTTCCGACTATTCTCATCCTATTGAAGAAGAACCGACCCCTCCCTCAGTCATAACTCTTGATTACATTAATAACGAAAGGAATATCGCACAGAATGGTGAGCACAGGTCTCAGAAAAACAGGAGAAAGGAAGTCATAACTTACAAAACGTTTGAAATCTCGAAATATTGAAAAACTGGATAAAAGTCTTGAATTAATTATCGAAATCATATTTTTTGTTGTCTTTTGTTTTGTACTCTATTTTTGATTTGAAATCTATTTTAATATTAAATTATTTTTAATGTATTTAATGCTAAGAATCAAATGTTTTGCCAAATATTTTAATTTAATTATCTTTTTATTTAAAGAATTATTTAATTCAGAAAATTCATTAAATATAATTACTTTTTGATTATTTGATCATAAGGTGAGAGATATTTTGCAGCAGGTTGTTATCAGGTGAATGAGCAAGGTGGTTCACCAAATCACCAATAAAACTTTGGTAGTATAGCTTTAATATAATTAATTTTGAGCATATTTTTGAGTATTTTAAAACAATTTTATCATGATAAAATATTGATTATAGATTCTGTAATCAAGAAATTATCTAGATATATAATTGAACTTGGTCAGACTGAGCTAACATTGATTAGTTTTATTACTAAATAAGAAAAGCAAATAAAATTATTCCCAACTTTACTCGTTTATTGACATTTCAATGATTAATTGAGACGACAGTGGGTTTTTTAATCAAGCAAAAAGACAATTTGCAATTAGCCATGTAAAATAGGCTCAACATCAGTCCTAAATTAAATTAAATTAGCTAATTATATTTTTTCCAATTCACTAATTTATTTGGAAGATAACAATCAGCCAAACTATTAATTTGATTGATTAACATTGGGTTTAAAATTCGTGGTAAAAACTTATCGATTCCCTAATTGTTTGAATCGATTCGAGCAACAAATTGCAAATCATATTTAGCGACAATTTTCTTATCAATTCTTCGATCAATTGATAGATAAGTTTTCTTTTTTTGTGGAAATCCTTCTATATTTGAGAAATGATTCGCCAATTAGAGTAAAGTAAGTTTATTTTGTGGCAAAATTTTAATTTAATTTCTGGTTATCTCTAAAAGAAAATTATGATAGATATGAGAGTAAAGTAATATTTCTTTAACGAGAAGTCAATAAATATTTGATTAAAAACATTTGACACTAAAATAAAGTTGAGTTCAAAAATGATTTCGAGTTATCATTCATTTCGGAATAATTATTAAATATTGTATTAATAGATTTGGTTTTAATTTTCAATCTTATCTTGTGTTAAAGGCATGACCAGGGTCTCCAAAAATTAATTATCACAGATTGAATTACCAGATGTTTATGACCTTTTCTTCGATAATTAAAGTGACTATATAAATAAGCCTGCTATCAAAGTTCACGGAAATTGATCTATCTGAATTATTGCTAAAATTATAACCATGCAAAATTTTAAATTTTGATAACTAAGGTCATATTGACAATACTTGTATTAATTAGGAAAATTATCAGTGTTGTTTATTTTGCGTATCGCCTTATTTGGCAGCTAATTATTGAAAGGATCCTGGTTATCTTTGTCCTTTTCTCATTTGGCTGCCAATCGGTGACGGATCGCATGAATTTAACGACAGTTAATCTGTATTCTGGATTATTTTCTTCGTCTTAATGGCTAATTAAAAATTTATTTACTCATTTTGTTGGTGTTTGTTCTTGGTTATTAATTATAATTACGATTTAATTTTCGATTGCAATTTTCAAAAGCGACACTAATTTAATCGATTTGTTTTGATTTTTGATTCATTTCTTAATCGCTAATTAATTTTGAAATTTTATCTTTTTATTGGAGAAAACTATCAGAAAAATGAGCGAACAAAAAACAAAAAGACTTTTTATTAAGAAATAAATTCAATTAATTCTTGTTTTTCGTATAAAATATATTTTTATGTATAAATCGCTGAGAATTTTGACCAAAATATTTGCGAATAAATTAGTTTTCAATTAAGCTCTTGGTTTTGTTGAATACATTATTCGTTAAAAATAGTTTTACGTTCAAGTTTAGTTTGTGGGCCAAACCAGGACGAAAAAATCTAACAATTTAATCGACAAGGGGTGTGTCCATTCTGGAGTTATCTTGTCATTTGATTTCATTAGAAAATCATTAGTTAAATAAAAAGCTCAATTTCTGTGTGAAATCAATAACACGGATCAAATCAAAACAAGAAAAATCAAATTTCTTGATAAGAGAGGCTATTTTTGAGCCAATTATCACCTTGCTACCATCTTGCACATGGCCTGAGAGTGTAAAGGCATAGATTAATTAATCATAAAATTTGTATCAAGAATTCAATCGCTGTTTTAGTGAATAATAATCGTAAAAAGTTAATCGGTCTTTCACCTAATCTAGCCTATTTTAAATCGAATCAAATTAGTAGGTCAATCAACTAGTAAATAAGTGCGAAATAAATCAAACTAAAATAATCAAGTTCAGATAACTTTAAGCGTTTAAAAGGGTTTAAAAATTTTCCCTAAAGTGCAGGAAATATTAATTTTTGAATCGAGGATCAAATAATTATTCATTTGAAATGTGATCGATAAGACAGCCGTTGAAAAGCCGGTGCTCTCAGCGTTTTTGCATATCTATCATAATTAATAACAATTTTTATTCTAATCTTTTGAATCGATATTGAAATTCAAGTTTTTAAGACTAATTAAGGGGAGAATAGTTAGCAAACGTTAAAAGGAGTCGGGTTTACAACTAATTGCTTGGATTTTTCAGTGAATATTAAATTATTAATCAATAAATTATTCAAATTTCTTCCCTCTATTAGTAAACACAAGTTTTGGCTATCATTAGTCGACTTTAAACTAATGATGACTCAAAGTCTATAACAGTTAAAGATGATCAAGATCAATTACTAGGAATCATCGATTATTGAGGAATTATTTGTATCCTAGAACTTTTAAGTTGGCAAGTTGATCATGCGAAAAAAATAAACTCAGTTTTCACGAATAAACCTTTTGAAATAATTTATGAAGAATCGCAGCTAAAATTTGCATTTCTAAACCACCTTGATATTCTCTTTATTTGAGCTAGATCATTATAGAATAACTGATGAGTTTACAAGAGATTAATTAATATAATTATATTTGAAATGATTTTCAAAATCGATATAAGAAACGATAAAATCTGAGAAAATCCACGAATAATTTGCTTTGGATTTGAATCAAAGGTCATCCGGTTTTTCCATTGGAAAGGTATGGCATACTAACAGTTAGACAAGAATCTAATCCATTTTAATTTGTACCTTTTTAAAATCAAGGAGATTGAGTAATTAGAAATAGATAAAATTGACAATTTTTGAAGTTAAAATAAACTTGATTGTCTATTTGAAATCTTAAACAGATTTATCAATTGGATTTAATTCAACAAGAGTTTGCGCTTATCTTTTCAACAAGATCAGACATTAGATTGCAATAAATAATAGGCCTGACCTTGCTAACTTTATATTTGTCTTATAATTATTCTCTAAATATGTTTGAGGCGTTAATTCGTCAGACATTTCATAATATAATACAATATTTGTTTGCATTCGTTAAGTATTTCTTGAAAATCAAGACTTGTTTAACGAGTTATTAGACGAGAGGTTTACTGTTTAAAGAGGCGATATGAGCAAGATCACTTTATAATTTTGACTCTTTCACATGAATTCATTAGAGAAAATCATTTCACCAAAACTGTAACTTTTATTTTACATTGATTTGTAATCTTAATAATTCAATCATGCTTAATTATTATTGGCTCACACGATGAGATGGATTTATATTTTTATTTATTTATTCTCTTATATTTATTTTTAATTTTGCACTTAAATTAGCATGGTCAACTTTTTCATTCAAAATAAAGCTTAAACATCAAGAATATTGATGGTAGAACAAACGCCGCCCTCTTTTATATCTCAATTAAACTAGATCTCAACTTAATTAATCAAGCTAAAAACCATGTTTGATCAATCTTGGTCATCCCAATTTTGATTGATCTCGTGAAAAGGTTGGGAAATCTTTACTATCGGAGTGTTTTCGCGTTTTTAAATGGAAAATGACATCACACCGTCTGTAATGTCAGCCCTAAAAAACAGGTATTCAACGCACAGCACATCTCTTGCGCTGGAAATCCAGTGCCTAACAGTTCTGCGAATCGTTTTGACGAAAAAACATAACAAAAATAAACTGCTCTTCACTTCGGGAACAGAATTTGTTGTTTGTGTTGATTCCGAGTAATTTTTGTTTCAAAACTAAAATATATCTCAAAATAAACACTTGTTTTACAGTATTTGACAGCAATTTGTGTTTCGCTTCTGAAGTACAGAATCTGTGCCGAAGTCTGTGCTCTGACTCTTGTATTCCGTTATTTAATTGATATCTGATTTGAATGAATGAATAGCATTGAGTCCTAAAACAACTTTAATTGGAAACCCTTTTACATGTCGTCCCCTCTTATCTAATTAAATAAATATGTGATTCAAAAGCAATAAAATCAATTCAATTATCAGTTGTTTTGCAAAAATTGTGTTTTGAATTAATAAGAGTTTTTGTTTCAAACAAAGTCTAAGAATTAATTAAAAGTCAAAATCAGTGTTAAATTAAGTGAAACTTCGTTTCTCTCGTCAAATATCAGCAGTTTTTTCATCTGTTTTCTGATTTCAAAACTATTTTTCTGCACAAAAGTAAAACTCATTTGAGATAACTCTTGAAGTTTGATATCTTATGAAAAAAGTTTGAAAAGTTTTTCCTGATATTCAAAACCAAGAGTAAAGTGAGAACTGATTTTTCAGAACTCACTTCGAAGATGATGTCAACCAAAAGCCATTTAATTGTTTTTTCAGCAATTCTTGTGATTTTAATTAATAATATCCTAATTAGTGATTGTGTTGAATGGGAGAGTGAGGATGTGCTGGATGTCGGCTCAAACTCGACGAGCAACAGTTCCGTCGAGCCAACCACCCGTTCCCCTAATAATGTCGTTGAAATATCAGATGGCGGGTACAGAAGTATGTTGAATGACCTTGTTCCAATTAAAATTCTAATTAATTCAGAGCATACCACGAAGTACCATGCTCATTTCCAGTGAACTCAGCCGAGTGTTTATATTTTCAATTCATAGACTTCTCTCTAATAGAAAATTATTTATACTTTTTTTATTCAAAAGTTTTTTCTTTCAGTTTTTTATATGAAATGAGTTTTAAATTGAATTTTATTTTCAGTTCCTTATAATGAGAGGCAATTGAACTGCAATAATGTGACTGAAGTTGAGTCAAACTGCACAAACTCCTGTCCGGCCTCGTGTGAAGACCCGGACAAACCGGCCTGTCGTGAGCACTACTGCTGGCGTGGCTGCGAGTGTAAGCCCGGCTTCGTTAAGGAGCACCAGAACTGGACCTGTATTTCAGTGGAGTCCTGTCCGAGTGAGTCATTGATTAGAAATTTGTTTTCCAGTGAAGAGAGCACTGAATTAAAGTTTTGTTTTAATGCCTGATCCCAGAGTGCGGCCAAAATGAACACTTCCGCGACTGCGGCACCCATTGTGAGCCGACCTGCACTAATTACCAGAACACTCCGCCCCATTGCAACAGCAAATACCAGTGCAAAAGAGGCTGTTTCTGTAACTATGGCTTTGTTAGGGATATGTCTCAGAATGGGTTATGTGTTCCCATCGATAAGTGCCGTAAGTTTTGAATCATATTTCAAACCAAAAGATTTTTTAACTAAAATTTCACTAATTTTTAGCCCAAAAGTGTGGACCAAATGAGTACTTCGATGAGTCGGGTCCTCCCTGTGTTCGAACCGCAGAAAATCCTCGGCCTAAATGTCTGGATGAAGAGCCTGTTCCCACTTGTGTTTGCAATACTGGTTATATTCGGAACCCAAGGACTGGTCAATGCGAAAGACTGTCCTCTTTTGGTAATCAGATCTCAAGTGAAATGATTTTAATAACTTTTAAACTACTTTTCAGCTGAAAGGTGTGGCGGAAATGAAACGTTCAGTTATTGTGGGACAGAATGCGCCCGAAAGTGCTTCGATCAGACAAAAAGACACTTCTGTCCCACCATTTGTCTGAGGGGGTGCTTCTGCAACGAGGGATACGTGCGGGACAGCCATAACGAGAAGTGTGTTTCGCCAAAAGACTGCTATGTCTGGAGGCCTGAGTCAGGCATCTGAATGTCTGAACAAAACTGATCTGAAGTTAAAAATATTACATAATTTTGAAGCAAAAGTTTTTCAAATATTTTGTTATTTAAGAAAATATTTTATTTATTATAAAATAATTAAGTTTTTGGTCACAAATATTACTTACAAATTGTTCCTTAAATATCCTGAATAAACAAATATTAAATTTACATCATTATAATTATGGTCTTGGTTGTTTTAAATCAAAATTGAAAAATCTACAGAATTTTTGCAAGGTAAATTCAGAATTTCTCATTTTTTATTTAACCTAATAAAGCAATAATGCAAAATTTAATGATCCTGGTAATTGTTCCATTGTGATTAAGTTAATTATGATTAAATATGATTAAATATGAGCAAGCCCAATTATATCGTGAGTGGAGTCAATAAAAATCTACTTACGCTTGAAATAAGAAAAATGTAAGACTTTGAAGCTTTCTAAATGGTGAAGATTGCCAAAATTCTATTACTTTAATCTTGATTAAATCAAAATGTGATTTGATTTCAAAATCAAAACTTTATTTAAATAATCTTTTAATTAATAAAATTACATAAAATTTCAGTCAAATATTTTCAACTCTCAGCTACAGTATAAACATTGAATAAAATGAACAAGATAAAACAGTACAATAATTTTAATTTATGAATCATAAATCTATCATAATTATAATCATAATTAATTACACTTTAAAAACAAAATTTGATTTATATATTAGTTTTGATAGATAAGTCTTTGAATCAAAGGCTCTTTGAAGTACTCTCGGTTAATAAATAATAAATATTTGTCCTCGATTAAAATTAACTGGTTGGAAACCTGAATTTTAAAGATAAGCATGGTAAATTGATTGTAAACTATAAAACAAAACTCACCAACAATTTTGTTCCGAAAACTTTACCAATTGTCGCAATAAACACAGAATAATAAATTTAAACATGGTGAAAACTCTTTATAAAAAAGGAACTTTGTAGAAACAATTTTCAGGGTAACTCTGGTTTATAATAAACATGAAATATACAGGGGGGAGGGGGTGATTAACAGCCAAAGGCAACTTTCCTCTTTCTTGTTGGTGGAGTGTAATTGCAGCTCTCAGGGGTGCAATTCTGCCACAATTGGACTCTGACAGCCTGGCCATACCCAATAATACCTTGATTATGGAGTTTATTCAATTGGGTGATGAGCTGATCCCTGTGAAGTGGGCACATAATTTCAAACATTTTATCCCGGGTATACTCCGTGTAAATGTAATGTTCAAAATCCCTCGTAAGTCCTCCGTTTAACGGCATTTTTGACAGTAATGTGGAACCGATTCTTCAGAAATCAGGACAACGACTAAACGGATCCCAGATTTGAGTCTAAGTTTAGAATTCGGTGCGAAAGTAGTGCACAGAATCTTCTGAATCTTCTGCCAAAGTGTTTGTTATGTCATAAAATTTATTTGTTTTAATACCAATCCATTGGTGGGAAAGCACTCGGCTTTTAAGTCGACGTCATTTCCAGTGCTGCTGTGTCTGAGACAGTCGATCCCAAGACTTGAAGGGTGGGACAGCCTTATCCAGGGCCGGGAATTTTCCTCTTTATTTTGGGAACCGAATATCAGAATATATTTAACTGTTCGAAGAATTATTATATTTGAAAAGTCTAAGAATTATGACCTAGTTATAAAACTTACGATAGTTAATTAGGATAATTAATTGCTTTATCCCCTCCCTGTGCATCACTGGTACAGTACTTTCCAACTATTTTTCAATTTAGTGTTTGATTTATATTTTGTTTTAAATATGTTTTGAATCAAAAGACTCTTTGTTTGTAAAAACAATGTGATTCTATTGAACTAAAAATATGCTGAATTGCTATCAAAACATTTATTAATATAACCCAGCAATCGGTGTTTGCTGCAAAACAGTGTTCAAGGTTATTCTGGAATTCTTCAGAATTTGTTTTTGAAAATTAGTCCAAATTTAATTTGAATTAAAAGAATTTATGTCATAATATCAATGATATGATCTTGTTATTTGTAATTCATCAACAAAAGATTGGTAACTCAATATGTTTTTGTGTAGTATTTTTTATCTAGATCAATTGCCAAGTTTTGAAAAGTCATTTGACAAGGAGTTCATAACATACTTAAACAGTGCTTAAGAAGTGTTAATATTATAATAATTTTGGAGTTTTGCCTGAAATTCATTAGTTCTGAGGAAAGCTCTTTCTTGTGATCCAAAGATTAGACGAATAAATAGATTCTTAGCAGTTGTTAAGTAGCGACCAATAACTGCATCTATTTTTGTATACAAAGCTCAGAGCCCTTCGTTTGAACCCGTATTTTGTGAACCGAGGATTGGAATCACAAATGATTACCAATTCTTGTGTCTAAACCTCAGACTTGATATCAAAATCAGTGTTTGTTTTGATGGCAAACGAATTGACTATTTTTATGTCAAATATTTTGTTTATGTTTCGCTTCTTATCGCACATTTTGTGGCTTAAAATTGGGTTCAATTCAAAAACGGGAATCATTTGAAGCATAACACCCAGCAATTGGTGTTACAAAAACAATAAACTTGATAAACATTCTTCAATGAACACATACATTGACTTTATTTTGAAATATCATTACATTATAATCCATACAATTCTTACAATTTGTTTGAATCACTTGTTTTTCAAACGCAAACCAAAAACACTTATAATTAGTTCATAATTACATTAATTAATGAGAATTAGAGTCAGATTTTAGTCTAAATTTATATTTAAATTTGTCTTTCAATTGAGTTTTGAATTATGTATTTCATATCAATTGTAAAAAATAGATGTTTTCTTCCAATGTATTAACAATGAGTTCAATTGTGTGCATCTTTGTAATAATTGATAAGATCTAGGTCTTCCATATTTCAATTGAATTAATATATCATGAAAATTGATAACATTGAGCTTATGATAGATAACTAATAGGTATTTATAAATAGCATATAATTTATGACTTCGTATAATACAAATGAAATCTTTAGTCTTATTCCTAAAACACCTGAAAATTGCTGTAATTCTTATTCTTATCGATTCTTGCGATCAATTTATTCAAATCCTAGACATTCTTCCGAATCCTTTTTTAAAAGCATGAATTCATAGCTCAAACATCTGAATAGATTTTTATTGATTTTTCAGTTTCTATTGATTTTTACTTTTGTTTTCAAATAACGTTTCAACAGTTTTCCAGAATATTCTGTTGATATCTATTCAGAGGGTTTGACATCAGTTTTGAATCTTTGGCCAAACAATTGACTAAACCTAATATCAATACAATTCATACATTTGACTGAATTTCAATTAAAAATAACATTAATTCAAAGAATAGATTAGTTTTCAATATAAGAATATCTTATTAAAGATATAAATTATAATTACCATGCTCCCTCACACAAAAGACAATAACCATATATCTAATATTAGATTCTGGGTCTTTTGTAAAGCCTGGTTTTAGCATAAGACCATTCTATAAAATCTATTGATATTATGTTTTATGTCTTTTATGTTAGTAAATACGGTACGAATACAATTAATAAGCAATACATTGATGTTATTTATAATAAGTACTGAAAATATATGAAATATTGTTTGGCGTAAAAACTTTGATTGAAATTCATAAACGAATTTTCAATTAAATGGCGAAATAGCTCTTTGAATAGCTCTTAGAAAATTGTCTATTCACTGGAATTGGTCTGATATAATTACCTTGTTATAAATATAATAGTGGATTTTTGTATAGCACTTGTTTTTTAGCATATAATCTAGCATATATTGGTACAAATGCTATTTGAACACAATTTATGGCAAGAATTAAATGATGTTATTATTAGCAAATTTTGTACTCGAATACGAATACAGTTTCAGGCATTGATTGATTCTTTTTAATCAGGGATATTAATTATGTTTATCGAATTTCTATACATTACTAAACTTTCACCATGCTCATCCTTCGTATATTAGTTTCTATCGTAATCTTTGTTCACTTTTAAGTTCAGTTCAAATGTTTGGAAAGTATTTATCGTTTGAAATCAAAAATTATGGGAAATTCCTGTCAAAAGCACTCAAAATATACACTCATTTCAAAATAGTCGGGATTGAAATTCTCAGAATTCTTGGTAAAAGTTCAAAAAATGTTATACGAGTGGAGAAAATGGAAGTAATTTTCAAAATAAATTAAACATTTGTTTAGGAAAAGGTATTTATGACTCATTCGTAAAATCAAAATATATTATCGAAAATAATTGAAAAACTGATTAAAGAAACTTTAAAAACAAAAATATAAACAAAAATTACTAAAAGGAAAGCCTATTAGATCCTAATCGAGGAATAAATACGAGATGAATCCCGTGATGACCAGACCCAGGATTGTGATAGCATTGGTGTTCACTCCAACCGCACCATTCAGACAGTGTTTGTTCCAGTACTTCCTCTTGAGTTTATTGAGAACGCCGTCTCTCTTGAGTTTGCGAATGCCATCGTTAAACATTCTCAAGTGAGGGCTGTCCTTCTGAAGTGCAATCGCGTACTCTCGTTTGTAATACTCCTTTTGGTTGTCAATGACAGTGAGCTCACAGTTCTGATCCATTGCGTACTCATTGGCCACCGATTCCTATTTGGACACACATTTGGTATTCAAATGAGAGAAACAAATAAATAAATAATCAATTGATTTGAATTAAGTGTCGATCAATACCTGAATGAAAGCGTATTTAGTATTAATCGCTTTTTCTATGCCCTCCTGTCTCGAGTTCACCAGATTATAGGCGTTCCGATAAATGTATCGCTGAATACTAGTAATTGTCGGGTCTCCGGACATACTCATGAATCGGTAGGTCTCTCCCTCTCTGAGTGTTCCATAAGTGACCTCTTGTTGGTAGAGTAGGTCCTCAAAAGAGGTGATGTTTCCCTTATTTTGCTTATTTATGAGTGCAGTCAAATCCGATTCCATATATGGTTCGGTGAAATTCACATATCGTTCCCTCGTTTCGCTCTTAGTCAGATCAGCTAGGGCAAAATCGGCTCTCTGTAATTGAATAAACAGTTTTAATTAATCTAGTTTAATTTTATGTGGTTTGCAGTCTTGGTTATCCCCTTTACAAAGAGTAAAGTTTTGAAAACATTTTTGTTTAATTACTTTTATGTTTGAAAAGTAAATGAATCGAAAGAGAGATAAAAACAGTTAATTATTACTTCAAAAGCATATAAACAGATTATTTTTAATGCCTTTCCTCTGAGCTATCATCAGATGAATCACTTTTTTTCGAGCGTTTGTTTGATTCGCAGAAATAATTGGAAAATTCAATCATCACTTACTTTGAGGAACACCTCATTGATGAGTCCGTTGGGTCGCCCGGAGTTGTCTTGACTGCCATACCTATTGTCAGGACTGGTATAGAGGGTGTATTCAAAATTCCCGAGTCTTGACAGCTCGTGGATTAAATCAACGGCATATCCCTCGAAGTGGTTGTCATTGACTTTCATAACAAACGGCGGACTCTAACGAAAAACGAGATAAAAGTTATGATTATTTGATTTGATATCAATTGATGGTATTGTCTAACAATAAGGACAGACAGGAAATTATAAATAAGAATAATGTCTTTAATCAAGTGATGATTCGTGAAGTTTATCGATAACACACTTATTCTTATCATAAAAGGCTATTCTGTGCTCCAAAAGGACAGCAAATGTTTGGCCATAACTTTGATAATGAATTTTATGTATAATTTTATTTCGATTTTTATTGTCTCCGAAAAGGACAGACAGGGAAAGGAGTTTGCAGTAACAAATTGATGGGGAAGCATGCTCATTTATTGATTAGCAAAAGTATGAATAATGTTTTTCAACCAGATTATGGTCATCCCTATCATTCCGGTGTTTGCGTGCACTCAATAATTATAACTATGTTTTGAGAGTTAAGTAAATCTCCGGTATTTGAGTTGACATCAAATCTAAGCAAAGGATGTGTTTATACTTTTATATTAAATTCTGTTCTCAATTGTGTTATTCTGTGCCTAAATCCTAAGGTTATAACAGTGTATTTGACACAACACTCTGCCTATCCACAGATTAAATGATCCATCAGAGCCTAAAATCAATTATTGCTGGCATAACATCCGCTAATGACCTTGCTCATTGATAAACAGCGCTCTAATGGATGTTTAATTCAATTTTTGAATATTTTATCAAATTATGGAGATTTTCGTGTAATCTATCTTTTTTTATGAGTGAATTGTGCATGAATGCTCATTTTCCAGTTGTTTTTAAGTTAACATGATCAATTATTTCACACATCACTTGACATAAACAGCAGTAAAACTCTTCAGCTGTTTTTCGTCCAATTTATCCCAGCATTCAATGAATGGTATTTCGAGATAATGATCGACAAAAATAAATGATAAACATTTACGCTGTGTTTGATTTCCAATGCCTATCGAGTAATTCAAACATTTGTTCTTGCAATTAGTCTTTTATGTGATTAGTTCCAAGAAAAACAAGACTAAAAATCTCAACATTTAAGCCTTGATTTGACGATAAAAAGTCATTTCATTTGACGAAACGCTTTCAGAGCTTAAAATCAAAATATGTTTCGACTCTATTGACTCCATTTGTGTCATAAACTCAATGAAAGGGGATTCATATCATTGAGTGATTCCATTGAATGCCTGATCCACACTTGAAATTGCATTTTTGAGTACTGAATGAAGAGTCAAATCAAATTAGATCTGACTCTTCATCATCTCTGAAGCCATAATAGGACAGTAATAGTGATATTGGTTTGAAAATTGCTGTAATTGTTATAATTTATCACATAATGAGTCCAATAAAAAGGACAACTAATAGAACCAATAGAACCAATATAACCCTGCAACATTTAGCAACATTTTTGATCATTTTTGAGCCAAAGGGGCCTCCAATTGAGTGAAATATTGCACACAATTAAGGCCTTCAGAATTGATTAATGAATTTTGTGTATTAAATGCGATCAGAATATTATTTTCCAAGAAATTAGATACGAGTAAACAATATTTTTTTATCGGTAAACATATTATATTTGTAGGAATTGGTGTATTATATATCAATTTTTGAATAAACGAGGAATGTTTTATAATTTTGTAGGCAATACTTTTGGAAAATTATAACAAGATAAAATATTAGATTTACAATGAAGGTATAGGTTTGGAAGTTATGTATTGCATAAACATTATTCTGGATAACAAATATTAAATGATATGAAATTCATAACAAATATTTGATAGATTATTCACAATTTATTGCTTATTGTGAAATCAAATATTCTTAAAATAAACCAAGAATTAAATGATGGCCAACAATATTGTTTAAACATTAACCAATATTTATTAGAGCAAAGTTTAATTAAAATTCAATCTTAATCATTAAAAATGTTTGTTTATCTTGCAAAAAAATCCACATCAAATTTCTTGGTAATAATCAAGAATCAAGGAAAATTTCAATCTGATCCCTTTATTATTTGCCCAAAAATCTTGGAATAAAAATGTATCACAATTTGTCAAAGATTAAAGAAATGCATTATTATTTTTGGTGATTAAATGTATCCTGATACCATCCTGCACATCTATCACGCAAAGCGATTGTTTGTTTGAATAATAGATGAAATTTCATAGACTTAAACAAATAAAGAGAAAGAAAGCGAAAGATATAAAATATGTGAATAAAAGTTCAGTTCAATGAATAATAGATTTAATGTTCAAAGACATAGACCTCCAAGACTTGCATCGATTGAAAAGCAATTTATATTATCTTTGAGTCGGAAACTGATGTCTATTTCAGTTTCAACTAATGTTCAGATGTTTTACTCAAATAACTGTTATTTTTAATGATTTCACTGAACTTCAGACAAGAGTTGAATGAAAAACAAATTGATTTTTGTCTGAAAATATTTGGATCTATTTCTGAGGGATGAATTAAAAACCGCTTTATTTACAAAACTCTTTGTAGTTTCCGACTGTAAATGAACTTAATTTAAATATTGATTTTGAATTTCAACTCAATTTGAAAGTAAAATCACCGAAAACAATACGCTTCCAGAGTTTATAAATCAATAATTGAACTCATATTGAATTATATATTCCTCTCAGGCTTTGGACTATTTTTTTCAACCATTTTGTATACTTTTAGAGGAATTTCATACAATTTTTAATATTTTCTTTTCAGGAGAAAGAATGTGTTCACTCATTTATCATAAAGGGAAAGATGCAAAACATTGAAAAATACTTGAAAATTGATTAAATTTTCAAATGAACTTGAAAATATGCAATTTTCAAAACCGTAATCAGCGATCGATTTTCACATATTCCTGAAAATCTAATTTATTTTCAAAAACAGATATTTCTTAAAAATTTTAGAGGAAAACTATTCGGAACAAACATTTAAATTCATGTTTAATATGCAAAATGAAAAACATCTATCAATCATCTCATGTCTTAAATTACAGGAAAGGCTTTGAAATTTTCAATTAAAGCAAATAAACAGAAAAAATCGATAAAAAGAAAGTTATGTTTAATCAAAGATTTTTTGGAACAGATATCCGAAAGACTAAAGAATTTCAACTCAAGAGAAACAATGACCTAATTCTGGATATTCTGTGCAAAATATCCGTTGACTTAAAGCCTAGTGATGAGCGCTCATACATGTGAGGCCAATCACATCAATGCATACAAACCTAATGCTCTTTCAATGAAATATCAAACGGAATATAAGAAAAATCAATACATCTGATGAGCACATCATAAGAGCACACCATAAACACAAACATATAGATGAGCGCGAAAAAGTTGCAAAATGTCATAGTTTATTAATTAATGCACAGAATTGTCTTACCTCAATGGTCACACCTCTGAGAGTCAATTTCGAGTGGACACACTCCAAGACTGTGGTCAGGATTAGAGCCAAGAAACAGTTACTCAAAATCATATTTATGGTGTGCTTCAGGCCTTTGCGACAAAATTTTCCAGTGAAGGCAGTAATGAGAGTCTATTGTAATCCTGTGTTGTATTGTATTTTCACAGTAACGGAGACTGAAGTCCAGATCCCAATTGTGCACAACTGTTATGTAGGTCTGAGCGCGGCTTTCAGTTTGACTGTGAACGACACCAGTGCTTGAGAGCAGTGGCAGTGGCTTTGGTGGTAGTGGTGGTGCTGCTGCTTCTCCACTAGTAGTGGGGATACGAACAGATGGGAACGGAATCAGAAGGAACGGGGAGAGTATGGATTGTATTGTGATGTCCTTTTCAGCGAAGTATACACAGAATAGTAGATATACTTCAGTTCAGGAATAGAGTAAATCTGAGTCCATATAACGCCTGCTCTGTTACGTCAAACTGCTCTGGTATGTACTGTAGTGAATCACCAGACAGTTCTCCCCTCCGTTTTTATGTCTTTCCCTATTCTTCCGAAAAAAATGAGGTAAATATCGACACCGAGTTTGATATGAGTGTCGAAAACAGACTCTGATTAACATCCGATCAATTCGTTTATCAATAGTTAAAAACTGTTTTTATTCCTTTCCCTTATCGAGTGATGAGTCAGGAATTTCGTGACAAATAACCAAGCTTATATAGTGCTTATGGTGTGCTTGTGGTGTGCTCTTATATAACTCACTTTTTATTTGGTTTTCCTACTAATCAATTGTAAAAGAGATGATTTCGATGACAGTTGTAATTATCTTTAGGCTCTACCCATCGGTTATATAACTGTACTACAACTCCCTGCTCTCCCTTTGGCTCTCCCTCTGGCTCTCCCCCTCTCCCCTGTCATGTGATGAATGAGTGAAAGAAACTTTTTTTAATCCAATTAATAATCAGAGAAACTATTTATCGATTCTTTTAAATTTAGTCATAAATATTGATTAATCATAGACCAGGCCCTGCTATAAATGGATAATTCAATTTTAACCTTGCTATTTTCATCTATTTAAAAGTTTGAGAGCATTTTCTATTATTTGATTCTTTTTAAAACATTTAATTAAAATAATTGAAAACTCAGATCTGTTTCACAAATATTTACCGATTATTCAGTTTTAGTCATAACTTATAGACTGAAAAAAGACTTACTTTTTTCGAGTAAACAATTTCTGGCAAATGATCCGCAAATTGGGTTATCCTCTGAACAGAGGAACGGCACTCGTTATGGTAGAGCGAGAAAAAAATAGATTTAAATCTGAACGCAAATAATCATTGCTTAACCAAAATGAAAAGTATGAGCAGATAATAGAAAGAGAGGATTATTATATTTGGTCGTTTGCCTGTTCGCTCTGACATGAGTTATGTATTTTGTCTCAAATAATGTAATGGAGTGCCACTAATAATCACTTCTGAATTGGATAAGACATACACACAGTCTTAGGACAGGCAGTCCTTGAAAGTTATCACTTAATTCTGAAAATGAAATTCAATTTGAATTTTGGTATAATTTTTGTGACTTTTAGTGACATTTATTTTGACTAAAAGTTTTAGACTAAAACTGAACAGAGTTTTGAGGAAAGGCTTCCCTTTTTTTTCTTGCAATAAGTTTATGAAAATAAATTAGCCGTCTCAAGGAGGGTGCTAAATTACAATTTTCTTGATGAATGAAATGAATATAAAGACCTCTCTTAGTTATAATAGAGTAATAAATATTCATAAAGTGGTAGATGAAAATTATCTTGTTTTTTCGAAATATAAAATAGAAATATCATTGAACTGCATTACAAAGCGAAATTTGATCCTGCTCCTCCATCAGAACAATATTTAAGCTTGTTAAACTCCCCAATTGAACAAAGATTTATACAAAACATGGAAATCACTATTTATTGTCCATCTGTTTGAGCCTTAAAAACATTTTCAAAGATATGTTAACAAGACTTCAGACAAATACCAAGTTATTTGACATTCAAAATGATTACATCGATGTTGTCGTCGGATCCGAAAACATAAATCTCAAGCAATGATTACAACTGATTATAAAACTGTAGTTTCAAACGAGTATTGATTTTCAGTTAAGTCCGAATAGGGCTCTCATAGATTCAAATTACTCTCATTCTGTGCTGACAATAGTACTGTTCCCTCGTCTATAATTTGCTCACATATTCTTTGTCACAAAACATAGTCTCCCTCTCTGTCTGTCCTCTTTTGCCGTCCCCTAATCCTCGACTAAATAAGCGAAACACCCGTTTAGATGAGTTCCGAATCGATTAAATTAATTATTAGTTTTCAGACTCAATATGTTTAGCACTTAAGCCTTCAAAATCAACGGACACAGTTTATAAGTACTCTTGCAATACAAATATTAGTGTAATTTTGGGCAAAAAGAAGATACATTTCACGAAAATTATTACAATATTTGAATAATTTATTAATAAAAATATGATTTTATTCTTAACTAAAGTTATAAATCATTTTGTAATTAATATAATTAAAAACACTTTGAATTCAATGCTATTTAGACTCAAATATTTTGTCAGATGAATGAGAAGCATATGATTTATATAATCTATGAGAATATGGATGAGTTTAACCCTGTTTTCAATGCTGAAAAAATCAGCAAGGTGATTATTGATTCAATAATATTGTCTGCCTTAACATTAATGATAAAAGCACTGTAAAACCCATAATATACAGGGTTTGGTTATCGAGCAAACTTTTAGCAGAGGAATCACAATATCCGGTCCAATAATTAGCTTTAAGTCTATCAAAGTCACCCTTTTCTTCCATCTTTCTAATTGCAAAATTGAACTTGGACAAATAGGGGCTGTGTTTGGGCAGAGCTATAGCATATTCGGTCTTGAAATAGTCGCTGTAATCCCTAATTGAAGTCAAATCGCAATCATTGGCGACAATGAACTCATTATCGGCCGACTCCTGGATGAAGGCATAGGTGTCCTCTTTTGCCTTTCTTATGCCGTCATTCTTGGAATTCACCAATGAATTAGTTCTCATCATTTTTAAGTACATCTGTCTATAAGTCTCCTCATTTGAGTGATAGAATCGGTTGAGTATTCGTCCGCCCCTTACAGTACCGAATTGAGTCCGGGTCTGTTTGGGCAGATCCCTGAACTTATGGATATATTCCGCGTTTGTCTTATGGATGAGCGCTGATATGCCTAACTTCATGATCGGTAAAGTGAAGTCCACATATCGTTTGCGCTCTTCTGTAACTGTCAGGTCTGCGATTCCGAACTGTGAAAACTAGAAACAAGATAAAAGTATAATTTTAACCTAATTTTATTCAAAATTGAATTATCAAGTCTATTTTAAGCATCATAATTTAATCTGCATTTTATTTTATCCCTAAATAATCTTTTTAAAACTTACGTTATTAAACACTTCACCGAGTAATCCAGTAATTTCACCCAGAGGCGAGACATCACCATGGCGATTACCTGGCGTCAAATAGAGGCTGTAATTGAATCCAGCAATTTTTGAAATCTCATTCATCACATCCACACAATAGCCCCGGAATACATTGTCGCTAACGTACAAGTAGGGCGTAACCTAATCAATTAAAGCAAGGATTGATTTATTGAGATTGATTACCAATTGACCATGCTCATTTGCTCAATTACCTTAACTGTGGCCCCGAGTAGTCTCTCATTTGAAATGGACTGAAAACTGAGTGAAAATAAAAGCAATAATTTGTGAAAATTATAATACGTTTTAAAAACCATTTTTCAAATCACAGTTTTTTTGGTGTTATCTCTGAATAACTCAATAATAATGAATTCATTTGAGATTAAACCTCAAGAGAAGAGTCTTTGATCTGAAGACTCAGTTCCCAAATATAGAGCCTCTGATAGAGCCTTGAATTCTATGGGAAACTATTTATTTCTAATTTTTGTTATCATTCATAAAGTGATTCAATTTGTTTAGGTTTGTGTTATCTTGCAATTGGTTTCGTCTAAAAGAGGTCTTATTTTATGCGAAACTGTCGGCGATGTATCCATAGTTACAACAATTTTAGCTCGTCTTGTTTTTTGACAATGTTCATGCTTAATTAGATTCAAATAAACTTATTTTTTAATCTCTATAAATTCATTGATATTTTTTTTAAACATTGGCTTAACTCTAAAAAGCATCAAGATAGTCAACAAATATTATAATTTTTTCCTCTCCTCAAACTTAAATGGAGAAATTAGTTAACCTAGATTATTTTTCAATTTTTGCAAAACAACATTTACCTCTCAATTATCTATTAATTAAATTGCATTTAAATTCTTATCGATTTTATAGAAAATCAATTGATTAGTATAATTATAAAAATAAATGCTTGGTAATTTATAATCAATAATATTACACATAACATTTATAGATAACCTTGCAAGAAAATTTTTCACTTATTGGAAATAATAGAAATTATCTTTTTTACCTGAGAAGTTGTTTATTGAAAATAATAAAATTAATCAAGAATGAGTAAGATTTCGTGTACACTTTGTTCCACTAGCTTAGGAATAAGGTTGATATTCCTTATGGTGTGCTATGGGTTGTGCAGTTACCAGACCATTGATAGATTCCAAAAATATTGGTCATTTCCAATGAAGGTGAATGTGATCGTGGAAGAAATGAAATTATTGCAACTACCAGGGATCACAATTTGCAATAATAACATGTAAGAGTGATCTTGCTCAAATTATTAGCTGTAATTTTTAATTATTTTGCAAATTAAAATTCGCATAGCAACGAAATGTTATGCCAAAATTTATCTAGATCTGAAAATTTGACAATAAAATAATACATTAAGGCTAATTTTAAGCACTAATTTTAAATGTGTCTTGATCAATTAATCAATTAATCGGGAAAAATCATTTAGCATTTCAAGAGAGAAACTTTTCGAAGAATTTCCAGATTTAAAGCAAAAGACTAATGAATCGGTGAGAGGTTCTTCAGTGAAGACATTATCTTAAAAAACAAATTGGTTTTACAGTTGAAAGAGATCTCGGAGTTTACCACCAATTATGTGAAAGATCAACCATTGAGTAATATTTTGACTGATATGAGTTATGAAAGTAAAGAATTCATCGATGATATGGACTGTGACT